>JAVANC010000020.1:48444227-48541533 GCA_033319125.1 Parnassius glacialis | reverse complement strand
TAAGTTTTTATTGCAACCCATGGACTAAGCTACATAACTATTCATATATATTCATACTAAGATGAAATGCCTAAGAGAGAGTAAGAGGGGTAGTACCTATCCAGGCAGACTCCCAGGCAGAAAAGATGTACCCCCACATCATGTGTTGTGAATATTAGTAATGGCAACAATACTGCTAGTATGTTTCGTTTCTTTAAATCTCGCATTTCACCTGATTTTGAGATGTCAGTGCATCCCATGGACACATGGAATCGAAGAAAATTAACCTTGTCCCAGCTTCACTCTACAGGCTAAGACTAAATGTTTTATGATCTCGAATTATACAGACTCTTTTTTTTTCAAAATAAAGCACGATGCCAAAGAACTTCTGGCTTTAATTCTTGGTAAACTATGTCTTAGCACAGACTTCAAAAGCTAATGAGTCACGTAGAAACTATTTCATTATTTTCAGTTTTTACAATAGATGTAATAACAATAAGAATGTCATCCAATTAGTTACATTAAAACTTGGCGCTTTAAGTCCATTGCATTCATCCATTCCGTCCGAATACAATCTAGGCGTCTTCAAGGCAAGAGTGAATAGGCTTTTGTTACGATAAGACAGTGCGATTTACCATCTAAGACTGCATCACCACTTACCACCAGGTGGGATTGTGGTCAAGCACTGGCTTATAATAAGTAAAAAAAAAAAAACTATAATCTCTCCCATAGGTTGCCTCACTATGAAGATATTTTTTTGTCATTATAATTAAGTTCTTCACATCTACGTCGCCGGATAAAACAGTCTAGTGGGAAAAAACTGTGTAGTGGAATCGCTTCGCCACAAAGTCAAGACCTCAAAGACAACTACGTGATTTGTCAGTTAATTTTAGTGTTCATGAGCTAATCAAATATTTTTTTCGGATAGGCTACAGATTTTTATATTTTTACGTTATCTCTGTACCAATATGTACTGCTTATTATTTTAAGCCCCTGTTTATTATTTTAGTTTTAACCAGTCTGCTGCTGGAGATAACAAAATATTTTCATTCAAGGCCTTTCAACGCCAAGGCCATTCAACGCCACAGACACGTACCTTTTTCTAATAAAATAGTCGGCTATTTTGTAGAAAACGAACAAGTTCGCGAAGAAAAGAAATAGCCTTTCAAACTGTACTAAATTTAATTTCAATGAGTAGCATTAGCGCGGCCGACGCTGCAGAGAAACGCTACAGTAGTACAGTCACGTACCTTTCTCAAGGATCGTCTATATTTAAGAACGTTATCGTGCTATAAATTATATTTTCTTTTCTTATTAACTAATCGTTACACCTATAATAGGAATACGTGGCAGAGCCACAGCTATATTATGGATGTGGCAATGTACGAATAGTTTTGGCTCGAATGGGGAGGACCACGACCAGGGCAATCTTTAGAGAGACTATGTTTCGCAGAGGACTTTTAATAGGCTGTAATGAATGAATTGATATTTATGTTAATTGTGTGATATTTAGAGTGACCGGTCTGGAGGACATTTTTATTAAAGTGGCTAAAATATGTGATGAAATGAATTCGATCTTTATCAACACCCAAGGCCAGCTGTAGCGAGTTTTACAAGACATATAAGACAAAAAAAACACATTTCACTTTTTATAAAAGTTTCACGCATACAACATTTGATACTGAGACAAAGGAGAAGAGAGAATGGCAACACATAAATTCTGTGAAGTGTTACTCCTGCTTGTCGTTTATTGTAATTAATTAGTACTACGCAAATACCAATCGTTATCATCATTACTGTCATAAAAACAGATATCATTTATTATTATTTTAGCAAATATTGAAACAATAACTTTTACATTTGAGATTTGATCAAGTGATCACCGAACCTGTGAGTGAGACTAAGAAAATATTACGTTTTATAAAATTTATTTTTTAACATAAGTTTTATAATTACATATCCGTAGTTGTTATGTATTGTTATGCATTTATTTTTGTCCAGACGTTGATATGTAATTTATTTTATTTGTTTTTTTTTCTTATTTAGTACTGGTTTATCTATTTTTTCACACCAACACACGCAAAAACATGTACGCATCATAGATGCAACAAACGTAATGAAGCATATTTTTATTTTTTTTTAATTTATAAAAATTTTATTTATTTTGTTACCTTGTTACATACGCTTAACATGTACGCATCATAGATGCAACACACATACGCATGCATATTTTTTTGTTTTTTATATTTCTTTAATTTGAAATTTTTTTATTTATTTTGTTACCTTGTTACACACGCACAATATATACGCATCATAGGTGTAACACACATAAGCATAAATATTTTTTTGTTTTTTTATTTTTCTTTAATTTGTAATTTTTTTATTTATTTTATTACCTTGTTACACACGCACAATATATACGCATCATAGGTGCAACACACATACGCATGCATATTTTTTTGTGTTTTATTTTTTCTTTAATTTGTAATTTTTTTATTTATTTTGTTACCTTGTTACACACGCACAATATATACGCATCATAGGTGTAACACACATACGCATGCATATTTTTTTGTTTTTTTGTTTTTCTTTAATTTGTAATTTTTTTTATTTATTTTGTTACCTTGTTACACACGCACAATATATACGCATCATAGGTGCAACACACATACGCATGCATATTTTTTTTGTGTTTTATTTTTCTTTAATTTGTATTTTTTTTTATTTATTTTGTTACCTTGTTACACACGCCCAACATATACGCATCATAGGTGCAATACACATACGCATACATTTTTTTTTATAGGATAAGGGTGACAAACGAGCACACAGTCCACCTGATGGTAAGTGGTTGCTGCGGCCCATAGACATCTACATCCATCCTCGCTTGCGAATCAAAATGCAGATGCGTTGTCACCCGTGAGGACTAAGATGGGAATGCCTCATTTCCAGTAAAAAGGGCCTCCGGCCACCTACACTCACCAAGCGAAACGCAGAGGTAAACCTCTACTTCACGCTGGTATTCTGTGAGGTCGTGGTGGCCCTTTTTACTGGAAATGAGGCATTCCATCTTAGTCCTCACGGGTGACAACGTATCTACATTTTGATTTGTAATAGAGGATAGATGTAAATGTCTATGGGCCGCAGCAACCACTTACCATCAGGTGGACTGTGTGCTCGTTTGTCACCCTTATCCTATAAAAAAAAAAAAAAACCACCCCGGTTCGAGCCGGCCCATCCGTGCGACGGCAGAAGCTGCCGCGTGGGCTCTACCACTGTTTAAAATGCATATTTTTATTTTTTATTTTTCTTTAATTTGTAAAATCTTAATGTATTTTGTTTCCTTGTTCTGATTTGTGATAAGCTGATAAGCCGATTTGTAATTGTAACTTTGTGGATATGGGAAGGAACTGAATCCCGACACACAGCTATTGCTGGTTCCGGAATCAGGCCATCAACTTTGTAGTGTCAATATGGTTCTATTCGATGAATTTAGGTATCTATAAAGTTTTCTCATCTGGTTGGGCAATATAAATATATAATTGTTAATAAACATGGTAAACGTACATAAATATCAATAAAATAAAATAAATACATAAAAATACATAAATATATAAAAACCCAACCAGACGGAAGCCCTCGGCAGGGGAGACCAAACGGCCGAGGGAAAGAAACGGCGGACGATGCGGGCGGTATCGAGGAGCACCGCCTTCTGCATTTGAGCATGGAGCGGTTATTATTATTATTTTTCTTTATTGTATTTAATTAATTAAGGTACCTTTCACTACTTTATCAAGCCTTGTACCAATTGGCAGAGAATGCCATTTGGCACTGATTGCGCCCTTTTTCCACCGACTTCAAAAAGGACTCAATTCGACTGTATGTTCTTTTTTATGTGTGTTACCTCATAACTTTTTTCTGGATGAACCAATATCATTTTTTTTATTTAAAAGCTAGTGCTTGTCATATGGTCCCATATAAAGTAGATCAAGGTCTGACCAATAATTTTTGAGTTATTCTTAATAATATGTATTGAAGCCGGTTGTAAAAAAAAATTAAATTTTAAAATATTACCTTTATGGTTTAAATATGGAGGTTTTTAAATAAAATTAATACTATAATAAAATTTTGGTAATAATAAGTACTGATATAATGGATTGCGGCACGCAGTTTTAAACAAAGATCACACATATTTCTTTTTATTTCTTCAAGAAGCGCGTCAAGAAGTTGGTTTCAACGTCACTTGAAATGCATGTGCCTTGAAGTGTTCTATCTGTCTCTGTGGATTCAGTCTAGGTCTCAATGTTTATCCATTTGCAATTTAAGGCTATAATGATTGTTGGATTGCTTGGTAATAATATGAGGCGGGAGTGTAAGTATTGTTATATTAGATTCGCATTACTTTATATTCGGATTTCATCGTAATTCTGACAAGGCAACTGCTCGTTACACTTGAACAAATCTCAAAGGAACACGGTTCATAGGCAGTCTCCGAGCTACGTATCTCGAGAACGTGAGAATCATTCTGTGGAAATTGGTTGCTGTTCCATGTGAAGTCTTACTACACTTATCGCATAAGTTATTATTGAAGGCCGTGTTGCTCAAGGGTTCAAGTGCTCGTCGTAAATTCACAAAATACGAGCAACCCGGGTTCGATCCCCACCGGCACCAATTAAATTGTTAATTGCAATTTTAAGTGTACTGACGGCGTAAGAGAATCCACTACCCCAAATCACATCTTAAAAATATTATATAACACTGCGGTTGCCAACTCGCTTGCCATGCGTGACATCTATGTCAACCTTTTTACTTAATAGAATAAGGGCGACAAGCGAGCACACAGCTGAATGCACATACGAAACAGGAGCATTAAGCTACTATTTTACGCTAGTATCCTGTGAGAGTGTGGTTCTTCCCGATCGCACCGATCCATTCGTGCTACATCCATAACATAGCTGCATCATAGCTCTACCACGTGTAAGATAATAATGTATGCAGAGGCCTATATTCAGCAGTCGACTTTAGATAGGATGTAATAGACGGCGAGTTGGATTTTTACGTACGGATACTCGACGTACACCGTCGAGTATGACAAACCATCGTGACGAACGGTATCTAAAGAATAAAACTATTTCGAAGACATTTGAAGCTCGCCAAAATGCACTAGAACAGTGCAAACTTAATGCTCCATAAATCTTTTAGAAAATAGAGTAGGCCTACGCCACTGTCACTGTGTTGTGGCACTGTGAGAATATTCAATAACCCATATCATCCCGTGGCTGTGGTAAGAGGTGACAGAGGAAAATAAGTGTTGGGCAGCACCTCCTTCCTATTAATAACTGAATAGAAAAAACTTTACAACCTGGTAAATCTAGCTATATTTTCTGCTTTGGAGTTGATACGACCCTCTTAATTGTCTCTGCAGTCAGATATCAGTGCTTGTAAAGGGCAAAGAGAGCCGGTATAGTTGCAGGCTGTGAAACATTCCATTTTAGTCCTCAGCGGAGACAACGCATGTAAAGCCTTCTTTGTTTCAAGTGTCACGTGTCCATTAGCTCTATTAGCTACTTACCATCGGATGGATACTAAATGTTATGTGGAGCTTATTATATAATATTATATTATTAACTAGCGATTCGCCCTGACTTCGCCTGGACAGGATCTATTAACGTGGCTTCATTTAGATTTAAGATAATGAAAGACCATTTATTTTGTAAATTTTTCGTCTTTCCAAACAAAACTTCAAGTTTTTGGTATAAAATATAGCCTAACGTTTCATCACAATCGCTACAGCCATTCCGAGGATTAGACCAAACAAACAAACATACAAAATTAAAAAAAAATATTTATGTCTTAAAGGCATGCAAATAATCAGCTCTATTAGCCTGAGGAGCTTAGTCAGGTTTTTGAATATTATAGACAGATACTTCAATTTTATTAATATGTATAGATGATGAAAATTTAGAATTTATTTCCGTGGTTGCCACAAAAAAAACTTATACCGTAAATTTTGTAACGGGACATTCAGCGACTATGTCGTTAGTAAGGTCCATGTAAAAAACTTATTTGTACGTCGACTCCTAATATTAATCACGCTGACTGCAAGCAACAATGTTTTTTCTTAATTACTGTTATATTTCATGTCCACTTCCTTAATACGGCGTTTACCTTTAGTATGTACTTAGGAGAGATTTCTTGTCCTTGGTCCAACTTTTACACAGGAAAACTTATTTTTTGTAGGTAATCACATTAATTTCTTAGAATATTTCTTCCTCCTTCCTCTTTCCTTGATAAATATGATTGATAAGTATAATATTCATTATACGTTTATATACATTTCACAAAAAACAAAATTAGACAAAAAGCAAATTTCACATCATGCGAGCAACACGGGTTCGAACCCCGCCAGCACCAAATAAATTGTTAGTTGCAATTTAAAGTGCTGATTTTACCACGTCTGAGAAATAAAAACAAATATATATAAATAAACCAAAGTTCCGATTGGTACTTGATGGATGTAAATCTGTATTAGTTTTTAATTTATTTTATATATCATTTCAATATTCAAGTATTTTTTTAATTAAATTAAATAAAATTGATAAAACAAATAATATATCTAATTTCGTTTCAACTTCAGATTTAAAAATAGTACACTAAATAAATTAACAGTTTTTCTTTTCTTGAATGCTTTTAAAGTTTATGAATTATCTACATTTTTTGTAGGAACAAAAAATAAAAGTTATCATTATATTTATTTTATGAATTCCTTGTTATGACTGTTGCAAAAAGTTTTTGTTACAATAATTTTTTTTTTATATAGGATAAGGGTGACAAACGAGCACACAGTCCACCTGATGGTAAGTAGCTGCTGCGGCCCATAGACATCTACATCTATCCTCTATTCCAAATCAAAATGTAGATGCGTTGTCACCCGTGAGGACTAAGATGGAATGCCTCATTTCCAGTAAAAAGGGCCTCCGGCCACCTGCACTCACCAAGCGAAACGCAGAGGTAAACCTCTACTTCACGCTGGTATTCTGTGAAATATACTATTACAAAAATTAAAAAACACACGTACACTTGTTCGTTTTGATTGTGTTCAAATAGAGAACAAAATATAGATGTAAAATAAAATGCTACGATAATGGTTAATTAAGTATATACTCAATTTTCTAAAGACATCTACTCAATCATTAAGGATTCTCATTTTTAATGATTTAGGTATATTAGAATGATTTCTTAGATAATAGAGAAGAACAGAATAGAAAACAAAATTGTTCAAAATAGATTATACAAGTAGTACAAGTGAATGTTATCAGAAGTTACTTTCTTTTATACATTTACCACTGAATCATCAAAAAACGTCTGTCCTGGTAAGAATTAGCAACAGACCCAGCGGGACTTTTTTTAATAAATTATACAATACGAACACAGGTATTACTAAATACTTAAAAACATTAATTCAAAAACAGCTTGGAAGCCACTATCTCTCTCCCAGGTATAGCTATCAACCATATATTCGTTTATATTATAATAACCTTTTTTATACAGTTCTTGTATAATTGATTATAGGGGGTCATTGTAGAAGCGTGCTCGTCGCGACCCCTGCCAGCCCTTTTTAGGGCTGCAATTCTACTCAGCTGCGCACCCATGCCAACGAGGGTTAGGGCGTCCCCCCAAGGCGACGTACACCAGCTCGTCCCCGTTGGTGTGAAATGCAGCGCGCAAAGCGGCGATGGGGACCCGCCACCCGTCACGAACAGCCCGACACGGCGGAAGGTGGAGGACAGAGTGCAGAGTTGGCACGTGGAATGTAAGAGGAGGCATGAAAGATAAGACGAATGAGTTGATTGAAATAATGAAAGAAAGAGATTTAGATGTCGTGTGTATGTCGGAGACCAAACGGAAGGGCAGTGGTACTGAAGAGCTCACTGGCGGGGGCGTTAGCTCTATGGTCCGGAGTCCCGGAGAGCGAGAACGCCTACCAGGGAGTGGGGGTGCTGCTGTCGTCTCGATTGGTCGATGTTATGACTGAATATAAAGTTGTGAACTCAAGACTTCTCTGGGTCCGCTTCAAATTGGGACTGACGAAGTTATTCCTTTTAGCTGTTTATGCGCCGGTAGCTTCGTCGTCCAGGGCTGAGCTGGAGGAGTTTTGGGAGAATGTAAGAGAAGTTCTAGATTTGGCTAGGGGAAACGAAAGAATTGTTGTGTGTGGTGATTTGAATGGATGGTTGGTACCGCTCGACCAGGGTACGAGTCGGTGCTTGGAAAGTTTGACGATAAAAGGGTTAATGATGCTGGTAAGCTTATACTGGCGGTATGCAAGGAAAAGGGTCTTCTTGTGACAAACACTATGTTTAATCACAAGAAAATCCATATGTATACTAGAGAAAGAAAGAATAAGAGAAGTATGATCGATTTGTTCCTAGTGGATGACCGACTGCGAAAACAGGTGATGGATACGCGAGTGTTCAGGGATGCTGACCTGGGAACGGATCACTATTTAGTGATTACTAGATTTAGGGGTCTGTTCGCGGGATGGCACTACCGGTCGGCAGTAACAGAACCACAGTCGGTCTGTCGCATCCGAAGCTGGAAGCTTCAGGAAGCGCATACTAGGAACAAATATCATGCAAGAATAGCCGAAAAGCTTGACTCCATCGATGGTAGAAAAGAATGTGTGAAAAGAACATGGCAGAATCTTAGGGATGGAATGGTAAGTGCAGCGGAAGAAGTGTGTGGAACAATAAAAAGAGGCAGTAGTAAAAGAAGAGATGCATGGTGGAATGATGAAGTGAAAGAAGCTGTAAAGAAGAAGAAGAAATCATGGTTAGACTACTTGACCTCTAGTAATGATAAGGATATGAGAGAGAAGATAAAAGAAAGATATAAGCTGCAGAAAGTTCACACGAAAGCATTGATTGGGGAAATGCGTGAAAGGTGTAGAATAGAAGCGGAAGAAAGGTTGTCGCACAACTTTAAGGAGAACTCCAAACTCTTCTGGAAAGAGGTTGGAAGGACCGAAGTGGTGCGACGGCCTTAAGAATGAACAAAGTGCTTTCGAGAACTAATGACGTCCTCACAGAAAAATCGGACGTCATGCAGCGATGGAGCGAATTTTATAGAGAAATGTATGCGTGTGATGATCCTAGTGGGGGATCCGGGGATGACGCCGTGACTGGTACGCCAGATCCGGACCTCGATGACACTGAGGTCATCAGTATGAAAGAGATTGAACGTGGGATTCGAAGTTTGAAATGTGGTAAGGCTGCGGGACTAGACAGAGTTACTGCTGAAATGATCAAGTATGGTGGGCCTTGCGTCTGGGACAGCTTTTATCTGCTGTGCAATTTGTGCTGGCGGGCGGGGGGATGTCCCGGATGATTGGCGATCCGCAGTCATTGTGCCTTTATATAAAGGTAAAGGTTCAAATTTTGACTGCGGGTGCTATCGGGCGATCAGCTTGACCAGTTTAGCAAGTAAAGTCTACTCGAAGTTTTTTGACTCGTAGGATGCAAGAGAAATCGGAAAGATTTCTATGGGAGGCTCAATGCGAATTTAGACCTGGAAGAGGATGCACGGATAAAATGTTTTCTTTCCGCATGGTCACGGAAAAGCTTCTGGCTGCTAACCAGAAGATTTTCTGTGCTTTTGTGGATCTTGAGAAAGCATTTGATAAGGTTGTAAGGAAGAAAATGTGGGAACTGTTGCTGCGGTACGGTGTGGATGGTCGAATGCTAAGGGCTGTGCAGTCACTTTACTGTGACTGTAAAGCCTGTGTGCGGGTAGGGCATGCCCTGTCACCTATGTTTAGCGTCCAAACGGGCGTAAAACACGGTTGTGTCATGTCTTCCTGGCTGTTCATACTGTATCTCAACAGCTGTTTACAGAAGCTGAAAGATAGCTGTTTTGGTGTGAAATTGGGTGACATAAAAGTAAATTGTCTGCTGTATGCTGATGATGCAGTGCTTATTGCACCATCAGAGGCAGAACTGCAGGAATTAGTCACGTGTATGAAAGAGGAATGTGAAATTAAAGGTCTCCGTTTGAATGCTAATAAAACTAAGGTTCTGGTATTTGAAAGGGACGAAGAGAGAACGAAGTGTGAAATATGGTTAAATCAGGAATGTCTAGAACAGGTAAATGAAATTTTATACTTGGGGAGTGCTTTTAGCTGGGATGGAAGATGTGATTTAGATATGGACAGGCGTGTCGCTGCCGGGAACAAAGTCAATGGTGCCCAGACTGCGTTAGTCAAAAGGCAAGGCGTAGTGAAGAGTGCACGCCTTGCAATACATAACGCAGTGTTGGTACCTACTTTGTTATATGGCAGCAAAACCTGGGTATGCCAGAAGAAGCATAAAAGCAAGTTGAATGCAGTGGAGATGCGATCTTTTCGTAAAATGTGCGGCGTTACCATGGCCGACCGGAAGCGAAACGAAGAGATTCGCAATATGGCAGGTTTGAAAGATGACCTTATCACAAAAATTGATGAGGGCGTGCTTCGATGATTTGGGCACGTTGAGCGAATGAGTGAAGACCGAATGGTGAAGAAAATATATAGCGCGAAAGTTAATATTAAAAGGTGTCGAGGTAGACCGAGACTAACTTTTGAAGACCATGTGAGCAAACTGCTCGAAGAGGGGATGGTCAAGAGTACTCGGATACCTAGACGTGCATGTATAAAAAAGTTAATGAATCTGAAAGAAGCGAAAGAGGTATGTAAGGATCGTGACACTTGGCGATCTGTTCTCTCTGGCTACCCCGTCAGGGATTATGCGTGATGATAAGTAAGTAAGTAAGTTGAATAATTGATTATTTTAAACTTAAAAATAGAGAGACCTTGTATATTTTCTGTGACTTTGTTGCAATTGCGTATACATTGAATGAATAGATTACTAACTCTGTGTAGTAGAAAAAGTAGTATCATTAGTCTGTGGTTATTCCTGGTCTTTACAGAGTGTGTATATGTGATATGTTTATTATAGAATAGAATAGAATATTTTTTATTCAATATGGATTACAGTACATAATACTTATTGAAAGTCATTTTTACTTTTACCATTGATTCGCAAAAAACCTCTGTTCTGGGAAGAACCAGCGAGAAACCCAGCGGGACTTTTAAAAAAAACTCAATTCACAATATAATATTTTATACAATAGTTATGAAAACATTTAGAAACAGCAGTAATCACCTCATTCCCAAGGGTTATTATCAGTCATATTTTTTTTTATAGGATAAGGGTGACAAATGAGCACACAGTCCACCTGATGGTAAGTGTTTTCTGCGGCCTATAGACATCTACATCTATCCTCTGTTACAAATCAAAATGCAGATGCGTTGTCACGCGTGAGGACTAAGATGGAATGCCTCATTTCCAGTAAAAAAGGGCCTCAGGCCACCTGCACTCACCTAGCGAAACGCAGAGGTAAACCTCTACTTCACGCTGGTATTCTGTGAGATCGTGTTACCACCCCGGTTCGAGCCGGATAATCCGTGCGACAGCAAAAGCTGCCACGTGCCTCTACCACTGTTACTATTTTTAGTAGTATAATAACCTTTGCTAGACATTTTTTGCTAAATTAATTTATTTTATTTAAATTATTTAATTGATTTAAATTATTTAAATCTTTTGATAGAAAGGACTGCATATTTTCTGGGACTTTGTTGTAAAAGCGTGTACATTGCCCCATGAAAGAATTACTGACTTTTTAGAGTCGAGTAACTGGTATAACTAACTTGTGCTTGTTAAGTGGCGAAGCTTGCGAAGACAGTTATTGATTTCACGATGTCTGTCCGTCTGTCCCAAGATTATCTCAAGAACGGTTTCTAATTTTCAAATTCATTTTTCAACAATCGATTACCAACATAATCTACATAATATATTATATTTACCGCTTAGGCATACTATTAATTGCATTTATATACTTAACCTATTACCATATATATATATATATATATATATATATATATATATATATATATATATACATATTAACTATAAATATATCTCTCATATACACATTATATACTTAATTTATTGATAGACATTACCACAGTATAAATATGAACAGTATAGAAACTAAGGCTAGTTGAGGATATAATTACCTACGCTCCATTGAAGCAATAGGGTTGTAACTTTTAATGTTTTGATATTGCTTTTTTTATCAATCAATCGAATTTAAATAACTATCTTACAATTTAAATAGGTGATCTCAGCAAAAAACGATAGTTTAAACACGGAAAACAATTTAATATTAACAAACAACAACTTGTAGAACTATAGATCTTTAACTTTGTCATTACGGCGTAACCTTTTGAAAGTTTTAGGCGGGAACGTACGGGACGAAAACGTACCTTTATTCTTCACTAGTTGTTCCCTGCGACTTCGCTCGCGTGTTAGGGTTTTTATTATTTAGCGCGAAACCTTAATTATTTTTCTAAAATAAAAGTAGCCTAAGTTACTCCTTATGACATCAACTATCTGCCAGTGAAAGTGCCGTCAAAATCGATCCAGTTGTTTCGGAGATTAGCCGGAAAAAATTGATACCTATTGCAGCCGCCATCTTGGATTTACATTTCAACAGCACTATCGGCTTCAACATACTCAAAAACTATGAAAATGACCCATGACGAAAAACTTGATACCTATTGCAGCCGCCATCTTGGATTTATATTTAGACAGTACTATCGGCTTCAACACCCTCGAAACCCATGAAAATGGCACCCATGACGAAAAAAGTTATAACTATAGCAGCCGCCATCTTGGATTTACTTTTTGTTACCACTATTGCACTATCAGCTTTAAATAGCCTCAAAACCGCCGCATTCTGGATGTACAAATAAGTTCACGAATTCATTGTGAACACGGACTTATAATTCGATAACGATTATAACAATGACAATAAAAGTCATTCTTACCTTTCAAAATCATCACGAAGCTTAAAATAAGATAGCTCCGGTTTTGATAAAGCCGAGTTCAAACAGCCGAATACTACGCAATACGTTCGTGGCATTTTTAAAGTCTTGAGGCGACCACTCGCTACTGAGAGCACCGTGACGAGCGCTTAGAAGTCTCGTCGTTGCGCATGTTTCTGTGAGTCTGCCGTTTCGAGCGTTTGTAGGAAGTTTCCATACTGTTCCTACTATATAATAAAATATATTTATAGTAAATATATATTTACTGTGACATTACATTAACAATTATATACAAGTCATTATTAAGTGGTGAAGCTTGCGAAGACACTTATTAAGTGGCGAAGCTTGCGAAGACACTTATTAAGTGGCGAAGCTTGCGAAGTCACTTATTGATTTCACGATGTCTGTCCGTCTGTCCGTCTGTCCGTCTGTCCGTCTGTCCGTCTGTCCGTCTGTCCGTCTGTCCCACGATTATCTCGAGAACGGTTTCGAATTTTCAAATTCTGTTTTCAGAAATCGATTACTGATCACCCAGGCGTCTGAAGCTCCTACTTTGAAACTGATTTCTCAACGGCAACCGTTAGAAACCGCTACAAAGCTGATTGCTTCGCCACTTTGCTATGCTGTTAGCTTGCTAGGTTTATTATTATTAAGAGCACGCGATTACAACGAACACTACACATTGAATAAAACTAGTATTACAGATTTCCGGGAGTTAAAAATAAGTAAAATTAAACGTGTCAAAATTATCTTCTAAACAAAAGCGCGTGGAAATTTCTAAATCCCTAACTAACAGAGTTTTCATATTGCTGTTGGATAGACGTCAGTGAATTATTAATGCATATATAAATATATTAGTAATGAAAAAGATACAACTACGAAACTGTATAAAAGAGGATGCTCGAAAAATATGTACATAAATGTATAAACGAGGCGTAAAGCGATACTATTTTCATCAAACAAATACACTCATTCCTTGGCTGGGCGCCAGACACAGCCTGTTTCCTTTCTAAGATTGTTTTCTCGTCGTGGTATTCTAAAATGTGGTCCAGATTATTGGACCATATTGAAAATGGCGGTGAAAATCCATACAATATATAAATAAATTGAAGTGTCTGCCTGTAATTTTGAAATAACTGGTTTCTATTAGGCTCAAAGGGTTATTTGAGTGCTATTGAGACATAAATAACAATTTCTCACAATTTTGTCTGCCTTTCCGTCTGTCCTAAAGAAAGAAAAGTTGGTAAAGTAAATGGTATTTGACTATCTTAAATCTAAGTAACCGGAACAGGTTAAAAAAGTGCAGGTGCTAAATAAAACCATTAAAAACAATTTACGAGTATATTTTTTGTAGTATAAGGGTGACAAACGAGCACACAGTCCACCTGATGGTAAGTGGTTGCTGTGGCCCATAGACATCTACATCTATCTTCGTTTGCGCATTAACATTCAGATGCGCTGTCAGCCATGAGGACTAATATAGAATGCTTCTTTTCCAGTAAAAAGGGTCACCAGTTCTCTACATTCACCATACGAAACACAGCAGTGTTTGCTATTTTACGCCGGTATTCTGTGAGAGCGTGGTCCTTCCCCGGTCGAGCCGACCCATGCGTGCTACAACTATACTATTAATATAGATGCAATATGGCTCTGCCACGTAAAAAACGGTGTACATAATCGTACAACAATACTTCGTATAATTAATATAATTGAAAACTAAATTTAACTATATTGTTATTATGTTAGCTACGTACCAACTGCTTCGGATCCTTTTATTATAAAATTTAAATGCAAAACCAAGGATACCACTGCAAGACTTCACAATTCTACTAATGGGTACAAATCGTGAGACAGACCCAAAAAATGTAGCTATTACATTTTTCTATCAAGAAATACTCCTTAGCACCCTGGAGTTACCAAGTTGACGGTGTCTCACTCTCCGTGCCTCAGAAAGCACTTAAAGCCGTTGGTCCCTCGCCTGATCTCCCTCAGGTCGTGTCGGATTGCCGCCCACCCATCAACCTACGAGAGTAAGGGAATGAAGAGTGCACTACTTCTTGCGCACAAACTCGTGCACTTTAATCAAGTTCTTCGCTAAAGGCTAGTCTCCGTTGAGACCGACTGCCGCCGCACCGTGACTACAATTTGATCTTCAAGTAATTATTATATCAAGTTTATGTCACTAAGCATGATTTATTTCTAATTATTGTTATATAACATTTTTATTGGCTATTTTGATTATTATCTTCAATGCTTACATGAATATAAATAGATTTCCTTGCACTATTAGGCCCGTAGCGAGCTGAGAGAGCAGTTGAAAATGCAGCTGGAAATGGCTTACACACATCACTTCAGCTCGACTGCGGACGCGTCATACTCCGCCGGAATCTATTCGAATGATAATTTAAAATTAATAATTTTGTACAGCCGACTTCAATATAAGTTATTTAAGAATAACTCAAAAACTATTGGTCTGAACTTAATCAAATTCATATGGGACCATACAAGAAGTATCAGCTTTCATATAAAAAACAATCATCGAAATCGGTTTACCCAGAACAAAACTGCATTAGAACTGATTGTTTTTGAGAATAACATGAACTTTTATAGAACAGGTTTAAACATAAGAAGGTATACTGGTAGTGTATTTCCCGGTTGAGTATATCCCAACGGCTTTTCTGTCGAATTCAAAAAAGGAGACGGTACTCAATTCGACTGTACGTTTTTTTTTTTTTTGTGCCTGTTACCTCATAACTTTTTACTGGGTAAACCGAATTCAGTGATTTTTTTAATTTGAAAGCCGGTGCTTCACATGTGGTTTCCATATAAATTTGATCAAGTTCTAATTTATTGGTCAACAATAGTTTTCGAGTTATTCTTAATAATTTATATTGAAATCGGTTGTACAAAATTTTTAATTTTAAATTATCATTGTTCCAGTTGAAAAACCTAATCACATTGTTTACTTTCTTATAACTTTCATTAAAAAAAATTTAAAAGCTTCGCTACGCGGCTGTGTTCACTGTTGCCATATCGATCAATGTACATTGCTACTAGCAACGCACCAAAACCACGCAAAGCACACATTACATAGACGAGAATTTATAAAATACAATTTTTAGAAATGCAGTAGCTCAAGAAAACTACCAATTTTCAATCCCGTACAAATTTCAGTTTTATTACTTAGTGATAAGAGCTAGAATGTCCTGAAGAAAAAACTTTTAAAATTCAAAAAGCTAACATTACCCAGAGGCTTCACCATTCTTAAAATAATGCAGTGCAGACTGCAGCCAAGTAAGACACCGTCTGCTCACGTCTCAGTGGATCGCAAAGGATCGGTATCCAGTAACAAATACGATTTAGGAAAACAATTTCTCACCGAATCTGAAATGTTTAAGGAATACGAGTGTTTAAATTGACTCAATATGTATAAGTGTTTTATAAAAATACTGCCATTCACAGAATAGCGATAGGATACTTGAATAAGAATTTATAATAATTTAATTTTATAAATGCTTATTCAAGTTTTTACATATATATTTAAAATAATAATAATTTTCTAATAAATTAATAATAGAGCCTGCCATCATATAAAAAAATCCTTAATTTCGTAATAAAAACATATTGAGGGTCACTTATCAGGATCAAAACTATCCTATCTTTTAAGTTGGACCAAACTGCACAGACTGTGCAAAATTTCATTATATATATATATAATATATATATTATTATATAATGTATATATATATATATATATATATATATATATATATATATATATATATATATATATATATATATATATATATATATATATTATTATATATATATATATATATATATATATACAAGTCCACTGCTGAACATAGGCCTCCCCCAAAGAATGCCACAAAGCACGGTCCTGAGCCACCTGCATCCATCGACTTCCTGCATGTCTTACCAGGTCGTCACTCCATCTCGTGGGCGGACGCCCTACACTTCGCCTACCGGTACGAGGCTGCCACTCGAGAACCTTTCTTACCCATCGGTTGTCACTTCTTCGAGCTATATGGCCGGCCCCACTGCCACTTCAGCTTACTAATCTGTTGGGCTATGTCAGTTACTCTGGTTCTACTGCGGATATCCTTATTCTAAGTTTATCACGCAGAGAAACTCCGAACATAGCCCTCTCCATAGCTCGCTGAGCGACCTTGAGCTTCCTCATCCGGCCAGCAGTGAAGACCACGTCTCAGTTCCGTATGTCATCACTGGCAAAACGCACTGGGTGTAGTCTCGTTTTCAAGTTTTGAGGTATACCTGACGAGAAGATATGCCGTAATTTACCGAACGCTGTCCAACCGAGTTGAATCCGTCGATTGACCTCTTGGTCGAAGTTGGACTTACCTAGTCGGACTATTTGTCTCAGGTTAACATACTCGTCAACAACTTCGAGCTTAGTGTTCCCAACAACTACCGGCATAGGTGTGACATGGACATTAAACATGATCTTTGTTTTGTCCATGTTCATCTTCAGACCTATCCGTTGGGAAACACTATTGAGGTCATTGAGCATAGTGCTTAGGTCCTTCAGCGATTCTGCCATTAAGGAATATATCGTCGGCAAATCGAAAGTGAGTGATGTACTCGCCATTGATGTTGATACCGTATCCTTTCCAGTCCACAAGCTTGAAAACGTCTTCCAATGCAGCGGTGAAGAGTTTCGGGGATATGACGTCACCCTGTCTTACACCTCTCTGCAGTTGGATAGGTTTCGTACTCTGGTTCTGTACTCGGAAAGCCATCGTAGCTCTACTGTAGAAACACTTCAGCACTTCGATATACCGAGTCAACTTGGCACCGCTGAAGGGACTGCAGCACCGCCCAAATTTCGACGGAATCAAAGGCTTTCTCATAGTCCACATACGCCAGACATAGTGGCAAAATGTACTATTCGGACTTCTGTACAATTTGCCGAAGGGTATGTATGTGGTCTATGGTGCTAAAGCCCTTTCGGAAACCGGCTTGATCGGGAGGCTGGAAGTCGTCAATTCTGAGCGCGAGACGATTTGTAATGACTCTCGAAAACAGCACGTAGACACGGCTTGGAAGGGAAATCGGTCTGTAGTTCTTCAAGAGAGCGTTGTCAACTTTCATGAAGAACAAGACCACCGCACTTCTGCTCCACACCTCCGGTGTAATGCCACCATGGAGGACGGAATTAAAGAGCTTCTGAAGGACTTCAAGTACCGATTTTCCACCCGCTCAGACTGACGTCCGGGATATCTTCGGAATAGTGTCGGATGAAACTCGCTCTTGCATCGTTACTCACACTTGCGTGTGGCTCCAACGATGACGTGTACAGCTGTCCATAGAACCTCTCAATCTCACTCAAAATCTCAGGTGTCCCGGAAACGATGCTGCCACATTCGGTCTTCAGCTTTGACAGTTGGCTCTTTCTGGCAGACAGATCTCTGGCAAAGACTTTGGAGCCTTGGTTCCGCTCGATCGCTTCTTCAATACGAGCTGTATTGAAGTTGCGTAAGTCCCGCCGCATGCATTAGGAGATCTGTTTGTTCATTTGCCTGTATGCTGTCAAATCTGTTGAAGACTGCAGCTTCATCTCGTGATCGGAGAGTTTTTGTGTTCTTCTGCGGCGGGTCTTGCAGAATTTAGCTCCAACCGCATAGACAGTTTCCACGAGCTTGTCATTCATATCGTCCACTTCATTGCAGTCTTCTAGGCACTGAAAACGGTTTTGTTACTCGAGCTGAAAGGTTTCGGGACTTTGGAACAGAACACGAGGGGGACGGATCGTTGACTTCATTAGACGAGATCTCTCCAACTTAACGTTTAGGTTCATTGTGCCTCTAACCATTCGGTGATCGCTGACGGTTTTCACCCTCGCGATCATGGAGACATCACTGAACAGTTGTCTTCTGGTCGTCATAATGAAGTCAATCTCATTTTTTGTCGAACCGTCGGGGCTCGACCAGGTCCACTTCCTGTGGGGGCCGCTTCTGGAAGAAAGAGTTCATCATAAAGACTCTCTCTTTCTCCATTAAGTCGGCCAGCTGCTGGCCCCCTTGGGTTCTGTTGCCCTATTCCAAATTTCCCTACTTTCAGCTCACCGTTCTCTCTTGTGCCTAGTTTTGCATGGAAGTCTCTTATTAACACCATATTTTGGGTTTTGGAGGAATGCATGGCTCTAGAAATATCCTCATACATTTCCTACACCTCCTCATTGGGGTTTGCCGACGTTGGTGCGTAAACCTGTATGACCTTCAGCGAATACCGTTTGGTGATTCTGAGTATAAGGTACGCAACCCTCGTCGACACACTCCCGATCTTTACAACGTTGTTAACGAGAGACTTGTGGACGATAAATCCGACACCTCCTTGGGACAGATGGTCACCCTCCCGGTGATAGAGCAAGTTGCCGGATTCGAGAATTACCGTGTCCCCTCTCCCTCTCTTTGGACTTCGGATAATCCTATAATATGCCAGCGCAACTTGTCTATCTCTTCTTCCAACTCCACGATCTTCTCGTCAGTCCTCCGTTGTACGTTTGCCAGGTCGAGTCGTCTCAGGTGGCAACCGAACCTCCACCGGAGATTCTTAGCACCCCCTGCCCCGCCGTTACCATGGTCGCCACCGTAGCCAGGAATAGCGGGGCCGCCAGGGATTGGGGGCCGTCTGTTTGTTGCTTTAGTCATTGGGGGGTATTTGCCATAGTTGCCACGCTTGGCGAGCGGGTTGGCAGCCGCAGTTCTTTTTATTGAAATTTTGGCTATTATCAGGAAAATGCTGCTGCCCATCTCCTGCCTGTTTCCCTTTGTCGCCTTTTACGACACCCACGGGAGGATATGGGGTAGTGGATATTCTTGACCGCCACTACACGGCAATTTTTTTTTCTTTTATCTACCAAGTGTTAAAGTA
Organism: Parnassius glacialis; assembly: GCA_033319125.1. NCBI lineage: Eukaryota > Metazoa > Arthropoda > Insecta > Lepidoptera > Papilionidae > Parnassius > Parnassius glacialis. The sequence continues at coordinate 48,521,717 of JAVANC010000020.1, read as the reverse complement.
CGCAGTATATTCTGATCTTGCATTAGTAGGCAGTCGCTAGTACTGGGAGGTCTACAAACACTGACACCTTTTTAAAGTCATTGTCATTATACGCGGAAAAATAGAAAACTGTAAATCTGTGGTCGGGTTACTAATCAAATAATAAATCTTTATTTATGACGTCAGTAGCTTAGTACCTAATTATCTAGACCTGCTTATAAATAATAATATATTACCTTTTGGTATCCTTAAGAACAGTAAAGAATGAAAAGTCGACTTTCTTATTATTATTTAAGCATCCGTATGCTATGCAATACCTTTTGAATTTTTGGGAGGCCATATTTGAATTAAAACTTAAAAATTAATATCAAAATTGCCTAAAAACTTATTAGAGAAAAATAATTTTTATGTTAACGTACGGCGCGCACCAGCTCGAGCGCGCGCGTGACAACCTTACGGAATTAGTATCTCGTAGGCGGCCACGCAGCGTAGGTATATTTTCATGCCTAAAGCCCGGAGAGAGACAGGCTTGGTAGGTACAAGGTCAATAAATACAATACATAAAACTATATGAAGTAAATAAATAAAAACTCAACCAGAGGAAAGCATTCAGTAGGGGAGACAAACGGGTGAGGGTTAAAGAAAAGGGTTAAAAATATTTATAATTATTACTGAAAATATTGCTATTATCTTTTAATTTTCACGGTGTCTTTTATATATAAGATCATATAAAAACTCGTTTATCTTTACTCGAGTCATATTTTCATATTTATAATTCGATATAGTGCCATGTAGTGGCGGTTAAGAATATTCACTACCCCGTATCTTCCCGTGGGTGTAGTAAAAGGCGACAGTGGGAAACAGACAGGAGATGAGCAGCAGCGGCGGTCCTGGCGGCCCCTAAAAAGTGGACCTTGTCGAGCCCCGACGGTTCGACAAAAAATGAGATTGACTTCATTATGACGACCAGACCACAACTGTTCAGTGATGTCTCAGTGATCGCGAGGGTGAAAACTGGTATCGATCACCGAATGGTTAGAGGCACACTGAACCTAAACGTTAAGTTGGAGAGGTCTCGTCTAACAAGGTAAACGCTCCGTACCCCTCGTGCACTAGTCCAAAGTCCCGAAAATTTCAGCTCGAGTTACAAAACCGTTTTCAGTGCCTGGCAGACTGCAACGAAGTGGAAGATATAAATCATAAGCTCGTGGTGGAAACTGTCCATGCGGTCGGAGCTAAGTTCTGCAAGACCCGCTGCAGAAGAACACAAAAGCTCTCCGATCACACTTTTAAACTCATGGCTGTTAGACGGGAAATCAAGCTGCAGTCTTCAACAGATTTGACAGCATACAGGCAAATGAACAGACAGCTCTCCAAATGCATGCGGCAGGACTTACGTAACTTCGATACAGCTTGTATTGAAGAAGCGATCGAGCAGAACTAAGGCTCCAAAGTCTTTTCCAGAGATCTGTCTGCCAGAAGGAGCCAACTGTCAAAGCTGAAGACCGAGTGTGGCAGCATCGTTTTCGGTACCCTGAGATTTTGAGTGAGAATGAGAGATTCTATGGGTAGTTGTACACGTCATCATTGGAGTCACATGCAAGTGTGAGTAACGATCCAAGAGCGAGTCTTATCCTACTATTCCGAAGATATTCCGGACGTCAGTCTGAGCGAGATTAGAATGGATCTCCAGAACCTTATAAACGGCAAGTCCCCGGGCGAGGATGGAATTACAGCGGAGCTTCTGAAAGCGGGTGGAAGACCGGTACTTGAAGTCCTTCAGAAGCTCTTTAATTCCATCCTCCATGCTGGTACTATTCCGAAGGCTTGGAGTAGAAATACGGTGGTCTTGTTCTTCAAAGAAGGTGACAACGCTCACTTGAAGAACTACAGGACCGATTTCTCTTCCGAGCCACGTCTACGTGCTGTTTTTCAAGAGTCATTACGAATCGTCACGCACGCAGTCTCGATGACTTCCAGCCTCCCGAACAAGCCAGTTTCCGAAAAGGCTTTATTGCCATGGACCATATACACACCCTTCGGCAAATTGTACAGAAGATACAAGAGTACAATTTGCCACTATGTCTAGCGTATGTGGACTATGAGAAAGCCTTTGATTCCGTCGAAATTCGGGGCGGTACTGCAGTCCTTTCAGCGGTGCCAAGTTGACTGTCGATATATTGAAGTGCTGAAGTGCTTGTACAGTAGAGCTACGATGGCTATCCGAGTACAGAGCCAGAGTACGAAACCTACAATTGCAGAGAGATGTAAGACAGGGTGACGTTATATCACCGAAACTCTTCACCGCTGCATTTGAAGACGCTTTAAAGCTTCTGGACTGGAAAGGATACGGTATTAGCATCAATGGCGAGTACATTACTCACCCTCGATTTTCGGACGATATATTCCTTATGGCAGAATCGCTGGAGGATCTAAACCCTTTGCTCAATGACCTAGTGCTTCCCAACGAATAGGTCTTAAGATGAACATGGACAAAACAAAGATCATGTTTAATGTCCATGTCACACCTATGCCGGTACTTGATGGGAGCACTAAGCTCGAAGTTGTTGACGAGTATGTTTACCTGGGTCAAATAGTCCTAATCGGTAAGTCGAACTTCGACCGATATGGCAATCGACCGATTCAACTCGGTTGGGCAGCGTTCGGGAAATTGCGGCATATCTTCTCGTCAGTTATACCTCAAAACTTGATAACGAGACTATACAACCAGTGCGTTTTGCCAGTGATGACATATGGAACTGAGACGTGGTCCTTCACTGCTGGCCGGATGAGGAAACTCAAGGAAGCTCTGCAGTAGAACCAGAGTGGTCGACATAGCCCAACGGATTAGTAAGCTGGATGGGCAATGTTCTGGCCATATAGCTCGAAGAACCGACACCCGATGGGGAAAAAAAGGTTCTCGAGTGGCGACCTATGTTCAGCAGTGGAGTTCTGAAGGGCTGTATTGATGATGATTCAAATAAAGTTGTTTCTTTCTTTCTTTAATAACTGAGAGGAAGAAAAATTCTAGCCTGGTAGCCTTATACTAGAAATGTCAGTATAAAAGAAAAATTTTATGATATGGGGTAAAGTTAAACACATAACAAGAAAGGCAATTATTTTTATATAAAATATCCACTAAAACAGATTTTATAATATTCTCAATTTATAATCTGTGGTATTTGCAATCAAATAATGTTAAATAACGTTTATTTAAAACCTAGCACTCTCATTCTTTTTAAAAAATACACAGATGTGGAGGGAGCAAGCAGAAATAAAAAGATTTGGTTCATAGAAACACAGCGCGAAAACCGCTTTTGGGAAAACTGCAACTTGAACTTAAATTTATGGTTCATGCTGAACACATCCAGAGTAACAAAACTATTCAATACCTTGCCGGAGAGAATGAGGGCTAATAATTTTCTGCTCACCAGATGTCGCTAGTTGCCACTGAGGTAAAGTTTTTTGTTACATAGTGTAATTTAATTGAGAAGTTTATCAGTTTCTAGAGTATTAAATTAATACACAAAACAATGCGTCAGTGGTTTGCTGTTTAATTTTTTTGCACATTTTTAACTTTTTTTTAATGTTTCTACTTTTATGATTTTCTGTGGTTTGGTTTATTTATTTTTAATCTTATTAATATAAAATATAGCAAATAGTGCAGAAGGAAACAATAAACTTTACATTTTCCGAACAAATTATCTTCCCCGCTATGAAATCTGTCAAATATTATACCTCACTTTCTAGTAGCGCCGCCCGGGTGGCAGAAAAATTCGTGGATGCTCTCATTGGGAGTTAGTGGTAATTTTAAAAAAATACCATCTTTTTACAATATCTATTATACAGTTCAGCAGAATAAATACTTTCCTTTTACTCGAGTCATATTTAGAGACTAGAAAAAATTTTTACGTATTAGAGCCATGATGCAGTTATATTATGGTTGCAGCACGAAGTCGGCTCCACCGGAAAAGAACCATGCACTCATAGAATACCAGAGTAAAATAGCAGTTAAATGCTGTTGTGTTTCGTATGGTGAGTATAAAGAATCGGAGACCCTTTTTAATGGAAACAAGGCATTCCATCTTAGTCCTCAGGGGGGAAAACGTACCGCATTTTGATTTATAATCGTGGTGGAGGACTGTGTGCGTGTTTTCCACTCATGTTCTATAAAAAAAGGTTACTATTTGGTTTTATTTTTTACACTTTAATAAAATTACAGCCTCTGATTTTAAATTGATATATTTTAAGTGCGTAAACTTAAATTTAAAATAATTACGGCGAAAAAATAACGTGTTAAACACATTTTATTTCGGTTACTAAATGCAAAGTGTTATACAGGCTGTACTGCGTGGCGAAGCGTGCCGCAAATAATTTGCGCCACCGCCTCTCTGGAAACTGTGATATAGGGAACTGTAATATACTAGAAGCGTGAATTTGTGTCGCCCACTGAACATCCTCCCGGTGCACGCTTGGACATAATTATCAAACGATGGAGCGACAAAATGCATGCGATACGATTTTTTTTTGTGAAAAATAAGCGCACAGTACATCTAATAGTAGATAGACGGTGCGACCCAAAGATGTCTATATCTATCCACGATTAAAAATAAAAATGCAGATGCGTTTCATGCCTTATTTCCAGTAAAAATAAGTCTCCGATTCTCTACACTCACTATACGAAACACAGCAGTATTAAGCTACTATTTTACGATGGAATTCTGTGAGAATTGCATTTTCCCGATCGAGATGACCCATTCGTGCTACAAACATAATATAGCTTTAGCATAATATGACTGCCTTGTTGACCTAGTGGTCGTAAAAGTGCGACTGCTGATCATAAGCTCCCGTGTTCAAATCCCGGGTCGGAACAAAAAAAAATCAGTAATTGAGCTTTTCCACCAGAAAGTTCTCAATAGCTGCCCGGAGTCAGGCACATGGAGGTGTCTCTTTTTAATAAGAAAAAGGAAGGAAAAACGATCATGTGGCTCACCCGATGGTAAGTGACTACCGCCGCCCATGAACAACTGCAATACCAGAGGAATTGCAGATGCATTGCCGGCCTTTTAAAAATGAGGAGGCTCTTTCCTTGAAGGTCCCTAAGTCGTATCGGTCCGGAAAAATTGCTGATAGTAATCGATTCTACAAGTAAGTTGTGCGAGGAAGAAAACTTCTTCTAAATCGCACAGTGGTGAACCGTCAATCATCCAGGTGGTATGGATGGCGTCGCGAGTTTTGTCGCGATGTGAAATGGTGAAATTGAGCGGCTGGAATTAGTCCGAACCATTCGTACGAGCCCTCCCCGTGATAGATACGATAAAATACGCAAAGAGATTCAACATTTCAACGCAGTGCCAGTGAGTCAAGCCGATCGTAAACAATTCGGTCGTTTCAGCCCTTGCCCAGAAATGGGACCAGTATTCCATGTGGGGTCAAACCTGCGCCTTGTAAAGTTGCTAGCGGTGTGCCGGCATGAAATACTGGTCTTCTGAGCACGCCAAGCTTTTTAGAGACCAATTTGGCCTTCTGTTCCAAATTCATAGACCCTTGCCTCGGAAAAGCAAGTAAAGCCGTTGATCCTGCGCCTGATCTCTCTCCGGTGGTGTCGGTTTACCGTCCCATCGGACTATGAGAGTGAGGGAATAGAGAGTGCAATTGTGCTTGCGCACACCATTGGGCACTGTAATCCTGTCCTGCGCGGATGGTAACCCCCCGTAGAGGCTGGTCACCGTCACCGAAATTCGGTCTGGAGGACATTACTAATAGCTGTAGTATGGCTCTACCACGTATTATTTGTGTTTGATTCACATTTTCTTTGCAAATCTTTTGAAGATAATTGTATCTTTCAAATCGTTGTCGTGGGGGACAACAATTCTATCAGAATTAAGTTAAATACGTTTTTTATCATTAACACCAACATAAGTGTACTGCTGGACGTGGATTAACGATTGTGTGGATTAACGAGCTCTTACTAGTTTAATTTATTTTAATAGTTTTTATAAGTTTTAAACAGTGATTAGTGCATTTAAGTGACAACAAACACACTAATTAACGGCACCAGTGTTATTCAAGTTATTCGTGATGTAAAATAAACAAAAATACTGCTAAAAAAATAATTGTAACAGTGACTAATCTAGATAAATTTAAGATATCTCAAGTGATTGTGAACGTGTATTCAGACTCACATTGTTCTGATACAAAACTATATATAGTGAATTGTGGAATAATCGGACCAAATACGATTTCAACAAATTTAATATAAATACAGACCGTTTTTTATTTAAAAAACTTGGAAACAACGCCACCTTTTAAAAATTTAATGTTACTACTAACTAACATACATTGATAGGTAATAAAATACTAGTATGAACCACCAACAGATGTCATCACTGCTCTGAAATTGCTTCGCTAATTATAGTGATTTGTATTTTAATGCAATTAAAGTAACACTAATAATGGAAAAAGCAAACATCACTTTACGAAAACACAAATCAAAATCAGTTACGGATCTTTCAATAATTATCGATGAATGCAATATAAATTATTCGAATCCTTTTGACACATCTACGCTAAGTTTACCAAACACTTCCATAGCGGAAAATGATTACACAAATAGCTTACAAGTTCAAATTAATGAACAAAAATTACTACTGGAATCTGCTAACGAAGAAGTGGAGCGATTATCTCTAGAAAACATGAACCTAAAAAAAACTCTAGCCCAAAGAGAAAATACTCTAAGTTTGCTGAAAAAAATTGGTATTTCTGAAAATTCAGTAATGTCATCCCCGGTCATAAAAAAAATAAAAAACGTTATAGATATGAGTAAAACTCCCACAAAAACAAATTCAACATCCCCTAAGAAAAGTATTACACAAGTAATTAATCTTGAAAACAAAATTAAGAAACTTGAAAAAGAATTGGAAGAAGCTAATATACAAATAGAAAAATTAAACCAAAATATTAAAAAAATACAGGATAATGTAATATGCTCCACAACAAAAAAAGGGGTCAAAGAGTACATCGAGAATCATTCCACAAGCACTGCACACCTGACGCCTTCGCAACAATCTCAAACAAAAATAATAGTAAAGAATAGTATAAGCCCTATGATCCCAACATACAGCACTAAAAGAAAAATAATTATTATTGCAGACCAACAGGGTCGAGGAGTTCGTCACTGCCTTCAAAACCTTATAGGAGATGAATTTTTAGTCACTTGTCTATGGAAGCCGGGTGCGAAAATGTATGATCTATTATCCTCATATAAACAGGAATTGTTGTCACTCACAAGTAAAGATTATATCATACTTATGGGGGGAATTAATGATAAAAATCCATTTGAATTTAAGTGTAATATAGAAGTTTATTTGAATTGTTTATCAAATACAAATGTAATTATATCCGAAATTCCATGCAATAAACTTTTAAATGAAAAAAAATTAAATTATGAACTTAGATATATTTGTAATCGTCATAAAAATTGTATGTTTGTAGAGATGGGTTTCGATCGTTTTATACCATTTAAGTCATTTTTTTCCACTTTTGTTTGCCGCTCGTTCCTAAAAGAGATATTACGCAATGAATATCGAATAAAAATTAACGCATACAAAATAACAAACAATCATGTAACTTTATATAATTGTATTAATTCTAACAAATTATTCGATAAATCGACGCAAACCGAAGAATGTATTATCTCTAAAAACAATAACTTAGATTCTTTGAATATAAATACATCTTCCGATATTGTAAATAATGATCATAATCAGTTTTTTCTTGTACAATAGTATAACTTTGCTTCATCAAAACATAAATGGACTCATAAGCAAAGCTGACTTATTAACTGTTACTCTAAACGATTTATTACAAAATGATATATCTATAGATTTATTATGTATAACGGAACACAACATGAAGTATACTGATGCAGAATTCTTGAATATTCCATCATATAAATTAGCATCAATTTATGCAAGGGATAATAGGAATGGCGGATGTTGTATACTGATTAGGAATAATTATACATATATTCCCCTTAATAATATAAATAACCTGTCTATAACTAATATCTTTGAATGCTGTGCTGTTGAGCTTACTGCACATCAAACTATTATTATATGCATTTACAGAAGCCCGAGAAATAACAGTCAATTCTATGATATATTTTTTAGTAAAATGGATACAGTGCTAGAACAAATTTGTTTCAAACTAAATAAAAAAGTAATAATTTGTGGCGACTTTAATATTGACATAATAAAAACTAATAAATACTCTTTACAATTTACACAATTAATGAATAGTTATAATTTAAAATTGGAAATTGACAAACCGACAAGAATCTGTAGCGCCACTTGCATAGATAATATAATACACAATGTTGGGAAAGGGACAAGTGATATTTTAGACTTAGGACTTTCGGATCATACTGCTCAGGTATTTAAGTTTTCAGTGAAAACAACATGCAAATTAAAATATTGGTATACAAAACGACGAGATTATTCAACAGAAAACTTAAATAAATTCAAATATTACATAGCTAAAATTAGATTTACAGATGTTTATACCAGCAGTTCATCTGGTGAGGCTTTTAATAAGTTTTATAATGAATTTAAATTATTTTATAATCTTTGTTTTCCTGTTATTCGAGCACGAATTTCAACAAATACGAAACAAAAATGGATTACAAAAGGCATAGAAATTTGTTGTAAACGTAAGCGTCACCTTTTGTGGCAATATAGAAGAAATCCTAATCAAAACAATAAAAATATGCTAAGGACTTATTCAAGTAGATTAAAAAAAATAATTAAATTAACACAAAAAGCTCAAAACAATCACAGTATTAATTTATCACTTCATAAGACAAAAACAACTTGGAAAATTGTTAATAGTTACAGAAAAAATTATAATAGAGAGTTTAGTAGAAATTTTATAACACGTATTAAAATAAATAATAAATTTATAACGAATCCAAAAGACATTGCGCAAGCATTCAATAATCATTTCATTGATCAAGTATATGCAATAGATGACAAAAATAATATGACATATTCTAATAATTTGACACATAATAAATACAATTCATTTTTCTTTAATTTTGTAACACCTTATGACATTCTACTAACCATAAATTTATTAAAAAACACAAATAGCACTGGTTTTGATGACATTTCGACAAAAGTAATAAAACACGTAGGAAACACAGTTGCCCCCGTAATGAGTCATATTATAAACCTATGTGTTGAAGATGGTGTATTTCCTGAAGTTCTTAAAACGTCCATTATTAAACCATTATTCAAAAAAGATGACAGGGAGGACTTATCCTGTTACCGTCCGATTGCTATGACTTCTATATTTTCAAAAATTATAGAAAAAGTAATTTATAAGAATCTATATAATTACTTTGAAAAATTCAATATTTTTGCAAAAGAACAAAAAGGCTTTCGTAGAAATAAATCTATTAATGTAGCAATTTATGAATTTTTATACCAAGTATTTACAAACATTGACAGAAAAGTACCAGTGACAGCCCTATATATGGACATTTCCAAAGCTTTTGATTTTGTCAGGCATGACTTATTACTTATGAAATTAAATAAATACGGTATAAGAGGTAAGATATTTGATCTTATAAAATCCTACTTGACAAACAGGATTCAAATTACTCAAGTATCACGGATATGTCCAAGGACTAAAAATGAATATATTTATTGTTCTTATCCTCGATCCCCAAATTTTGGTGTTCCTCAAGGAAGCGTACTTGGTCCTTTATTATTTTTAATATATATTAACGACTTACCCAACAGCGTGAATTTTCCTATGACTCTATTTGCAGATGATAGCTCTGTGGTGTTTACATGTACAGATAAAAATAATTATGAAAATGAAATTAATAACACCCTGAAGAATATAATTAATTGGCTTAAGTCAAATAATTTAATAATAAACTTAAAAAAGACACAAATAATGAATTTTTATCAACGAAAATGGCCCCTTGATTTATTTAACATTAATTACGATAGTGAGACCGTTAGTGAAACGAAAGTAACAAAATTCTTGGGTCTTTATATTGACAACAACTTAAAGTGGGAGACTCACACAGAATATATTTGCAAAAAATTAAACCAATTTTCTTACGCTCTACGTGTATTATCTAAAGTAGTTAATAAAGATGCTTTACGGACGGTATATCACGGTTTTGTATCTTCTACTGTGCGCTACGGTATAATTTTTTGGGGCAATGCTACAAGGCGCGAAGATATATTTAAAGCGCAAAAAAAGTGTGTGCGTGCTATTGCAAGTATACCGAGTACAGAAAGCTGTAAACCACAATTTAAAAAATTTAAGTTATTGACATTTCCTGCAATGTATATTTATGAAGTTGTGATATTTGTAAAAACTAATCCTGAAATATTTAATGATTACATAATAATAAACAATCGACGTAAAAATAAAATAAATACAATTTCATCAAAGACAGCTTTACTTAGAAAAAGTGTTTTCGGTATACTATCTAAAATCTACAATAAGGTTCCATCTACCTTTCATGAAATGGAAAATATTCAAAAATTTAAAAAAGAATTTAAAACATTTCTAATTGAGAAATGCTACTACTCAATTGATGAATATTTAAGCGACGCATCAGTAGGCGTATTATAATGGCATTGCATAAAATATAATTTTTGATATTCGACTATATATTATTGTAAATAATTTCTAATTAATAATTACATCACTGTTGAATATTTGAATATAAATATGATATAAATAATATAATGAAATAATTTAAATGTGGAAATGTATTAGTTATAATTGTTGCTATAATATTTGTACACCTACGGGTTGAATGCAGCGAACATCATTTTTTTTTAAGATCTATTGTGTCTCATTACCTGTATTCACAAATAAATAAAATTTGAATTTGAATTTGAATTTGGATCTCTCCCGTTGTAGTCACGGTTTGTCTTATATTTTTACGCATAACAGGCAAATTTACGATCACATTTTCAGACGTCTCACATCTCGTAATGCATGTATGAGGACCATGCGATCTAGGATTTTCCTAGTTTGTAGCGTTGACTGATTCTTCAGCGCCAGTATCGTACGGCAAATAACTTAAATAATATTAGGCACAAAAAACCAAAACATTTAAAAAAAATCAAAACAGAGATTAAGAATGAATGTTGTAATTCATCATCATCTTTATTTGACGTCAAGTATTTGTATGTTCTATTAACTGCATTTTAGTTACTCAGGTCCACTTTTGTAAGTGATCCTAATTTTAAGTAGTGTTACGAGTAAAGCTACAAACAATAAACCGCAAAATAAAATCTTAAGTTCATTGTTTACTATACAATAGATATGTCACTCGTATTTACACTCGATATAGTTAACGTATATTTACTTAATTATGTTTGCAAGTTGACGCTTAGACCGTGTACAAGTAGATAATCATTTGTAACCCACCCTCAGTTCAATCCTATAAAAAGTCCGCTGCTGAACATAGGCCTCCCCTACAGATTGCCTCATAGGGGGCATATAAACGAGTACCATAGTTGCCGCGCTTGGCGAGCGGGTTGACGACCGCGGTATTTTATGTTATAGTTGTTATTGGCAAGACGCTGCTGCCCATCTTGGATTGTTTCCCTCTGTCGTCTCTAACGACACACACGGGACGATATGGGTTAGTTGATATTCTTAAACCGCCACCATATGTGCATTACTATCACCATCGCTATAAAAACAGCTTCCGTAACAGCAATAGCTTAATTTTGTATTATATTTACACATTTACTTGTTTCACTACATATAAATTTAATCTTACAACTCAAAATATCGAAATAATATATAAATTAAGATGACGAAAAACGTAAGTTTAAGCTATAAGAAATTACAACTTAAAAAAAAGTAATTTGTTATAAATATAATATTTTATTTGTGACCGTGTACGTACCTTACATCTGACTTAGACGTGGGATATCTTAAATTCATTTTCTATACCTAATGAATTACACACAATCATTGAATATACATAGAATTCATGAAGACTGTTAAGAGAATAAACGGACTCAAGTTATGGAGGTAAATACGCAAATACCTAGTCACGGATTAACGAACCAACACATGCTTATTAAGCATTCGTATCAAAAGGAATTCGCAACTAACCTTGAGTAGATATTTGCAAAGCTGAAGCCATTCAAATATTACGTTTGGTATTATCCAATAATGAAATGCTCGATATTGTCACGTAATATTTCCCGTGAGGCATGCACTGTCTATATTGATAGAAATTAATTTCAAATCTGTACACATTCTAAACCTCGTAGTGATAGTGTAAAAATATTTACTAGCCCATATATTCCAATGGAAGTCTTAAGAGATGACAGAGGGAAACGAACCAGGAGACAGGCAGCAGCGTTTGCTTAGTAACAACTAGAAAATAAAACATGCTGCAGCTATATTATGGTTGTAGCACAAATGGGTGGACTCGACCGGGGAAGGACCACGTTCTAACAGAATACCAGCGTAAAATAGCAGCTTAACGCTGCTGTGTTTTGTATGGTGAGTGTAGAGAACCGGAGACCCTTTCTACTGGAAACGAGGCATTCCATCTTAGTCCTCACGTGTGACAACGAATCTGCATTTTGATTCGTAATCGAGGATAAATGTAGATGCCTATGGGCCACAGCTTCCACTTACCATCAGGTGGACTGTGTGCTCGTTTGTCACCCTATCCTATAAAAAAAATAAACCGCGGTCGCCTACTCGCCCGTCAAGCGTAGCAACATGGCAAATATCCCTCTTATGAGGCATCTATAGGGAGGCACCGTGGACTGTGAATTAATTAATACATTAGAATTTTTTTTGTGTTAATTTATAAACATAGAAAACAAGAAGACAAAACAACCACATTGCGGTTGTTTTGTCTCTAAAATTTCAATAGGTAACTTTTCTTTTGGGTTGGCATTTTTTTTTCGTATATTTTTAAATAAAATCGTTGATCTATTCGTCATAAGCGTGACAACAGATCGTGTGATTCTGAATTCGAAGCCTTCTTCTGTCCAAAATCGGTAACCGGGTTTCTCTATGAAAAAATAGTAGAAGCCCTAAGTTAGGAATTAGGCAGGTGTTTCACTACCGTGCCTCGGAAAGCACGAAAATCACGTGATTTTCCTCCGGTCGTTTCGTATTGCCTTCTCATCGGACTATGAGAATGCGAGGGAATAGAAAGTGTACCTGTGCTTACGCACATACGCATGCACTATAACTCTGTCTTGCACAGTTGCCTAGTCTCCGCTAAGACTGTCTGTCGCGGCCGTTTGGTACCTACTTTATTTTTTGTGTAGTCTTACTTGTATAGTTTAATTATATATAATGGAATGTCTGCGAATTTATTATAGCTCAGCTGTCGTTTTTTTTCATTAAAGAATATAATATATTATTTAGTCCCATACAAATTTCATCGGCAAACGATGATTTCAAATAAGTTATTTTTATACATCTGACGTTTCTAAAGAAGATAGTATTCATTTTCTCTGCATTCAGTTAAGTTTGGTGCTATGAACGTCTCATTGTGTCTAACCATTCAGAAGAAAACTTTTCGGTTCAAGCCAATTAAGTTCACAAACAACACGATACATATACACACGAGCGCCACGGATTTATGTACAACGTATACGTAATATAGACACGTCTGGAAACGTCAGCTGTCACAACGCATCTGTAGATTGATACTTAATCGAGGATAAATAAAGATATCTATGGGCCATAGCATCCACTTACTATGAGGTGAACTGTGTGCTCGTTTGTCACCTTTATTATAAATAATTAAAAATTTAAAATATTGTACAACCGACAATTTTCAATATAAATTATTAAGAATAACTCAAAAACTATTAGTCAGTCCTTAATCAAATTTATACACGACTACATGAGAAGCACCAGCTTTCAAATAAAATAAGAAACATCGAAATTGGTTCACCCAGAAAAAAGTTATGAGGTAACATACATTAAGAAACACAATCAAATTGAGTACATACTCCTGTTAGAAGTCGGTAAAAAACCCATCGCGTTGACGAAAGCTTTCCCCATCAGCGGCAAATGACGGAGAGATGAACACCGTGGGGTGATAGTCGGTTCCTACCGACTCCTGTCCGGCATAATCTACCTATCACCGGGGCGACTTTTCGTATGATGGATTATGAGGGGGGGTAGGTCCATGAGTATTTCATGTTAGCATCAGAATTAAAATACGCAGACCGGCGACGGGCAGCAGCGTCGAAAGTGCGAATCGTCTAGCACTGCCAACGTCACCGACACGCCAGGCTTTCTCGTACCAGCTACAAAGAGAGAAGAGTTTCAGCCAGTTGGAATCCAACGTAATCTGTCTGTCGCGGAGGCTACCATAAGTATTTTGGCCACGTACGAAAAAAGATACATTATTAGAAAAGTATTATTATGTAATATAAAATTTATAAAGGTTATTTTATATAGAATAATAGTGACAAATGAGCACACAGTCTACCTGATGGTAAGTAAATACTAAGAGCCTTAGACATCTACATTTATTCTCAATTAAGAATCAAAATGCAGATGCGTTGCCATCCCTGAGGACCAAGATGGAATGCCTCGTTTCCGGAGAAAAGAGTCTCCACTTCTCTACACTCACCATATGAAACATAGCCCTACCCCAGTCGAGCCGATTCATTTGTGATACAACTAATATAGCTACAGCGTAGCTCTACCGCGTAAACACAAAACTTCAATCATTTAATTTTAAAGTTTCATCTGCATGCTTCTTATTAACTCATACTTCAGTCTGTAACGTACGAAAACAACGTAACGAAGGCACATGTAAATTAAATTAAGGCACCGGGTGCATCCTCATTCAGTCAGCTTTCTCCAAAGTAAATATTTTTTTACGAAATTATGTTTGTATTAATGAATAAAATATTTTAATTTTAAGTGAATCGATAACAAATAATTAATATAGAAACAGCACAAAAGACGACATTACATATTATGCTTGTAAAGTTACAGACTATATACGTCCTACTGCTGTGCATAGGCCTTCACTCAAACTGAAAAGTTAAAGTGTAAGGAAATGTTCTTCGAGCTGCCCCAATGACCAAAAAGTTGGTGGAAACCACATGTTTTTTTTTCCAGATATTCAGATTTCCTCAATATGTGTCCGTGTACCGTTGAGCATGTGTCAAATCGGGGGTTCCCAAGGGTCAGTCATATATATCCATTAACAATCATAACTTTAAGAGCTGAAGTCACGGATCTTCTGTTGCATTTTTCTCAAAGTCTAAGTAATAATACGAGATAAGTTCAGTCGTGTAACAACTCTCGCTGTAATGCCACCCGTGAAAGTCAAAACTACAGTCACGGTCATGAATAGTAAAGTTGGTTAAAATGGTTAATATAGGCCACCCCCTTAGATTAGCCTAATATGGGGAATATTTGCCATAGTTGCTACGTTTGGTAAGCGGATTGGCAACCGCAGTTTTTTTTTAATTTCTGTTCAGCTGTTATCAAGTTGCCGATATTCTGGTTTAGTTTCCTTTTGTCGCATTTTACGCGACACCTACGAGATGATATGGGTATAGTGAATATTCTTACACCGCCACTACGCGGTTCACATCTGAGACTACACTAAGATGTACTCTACACACCTATATACCTTTGTATTGTAAGCAAATTAAAATGTAAAGGTACAAGAAAAAGTTTTTATCCCATTGCTGATGCAATAAATTTTTCCACTTCTGATGTTAGAAATTATTCTCAAAATTATTTAAATAAAACAACACTACTCGATAACAAACCCTGCTTACTTACCCAATTACATGATAACACCAAAGTATGCAAACCAACAGCATTACTACCCATATCAATGTAACACAGGACAGCCTCTCAGAAACACGACCTTTCACTAGTTGAATACACCAACGAGCATAGTAACGACAGTGAGACTCGTAGACTTATATAAAGACTGATCACTCTTAATCGCCTGCTTGGTACTATATACTATAAATAAAAGTAGGAGATTACCATTCTAACTTCATTTGTTCGTATTTCCTTGTATATTGTTACTCTCATTCCCACTAGTATATTGAATATTTATTTTTACCATGAACTTGCAGTAAATTATTTATTTTACAATAAATGTATTATGGAGTAACTGAGTTGCACTGGTTCCTTGCTGGTTGTCATCGGGTTAGTGATGTACATTCACAAAAAAAAAATAAAAAAAAAATTTGCCTTCCTAATTTGAAGAACTTTCCTCTGTCTATAAAATGCTTG
Organism: Parnassius glacialis; assembly: GCA_033319125.1. Taxonomy (NCBI): domain Eukaryota; kingdom Metazoa; phylum Arthropoda; class Insecta; order Lepidoptera; family Papilionidae; genus Parnassius; species Parnassius glacialis. The sequence goes on along the minus strand of JAVANC010000020.1, from coordinate 48,505,436 downwards.
TACTATCACCATCACCACATCACCATCACAGGGTCTGTGTTCGCGCAAAAGCTCTAATGTCAAGCATCGACGTTAGATGGCACTCGGCTCGTCCGATACGGGATGAAGTTCGTGCGTGTTGAACGTCCGAGCTTGTTGAACGGTGGGAGTCGAGAGCGCCCTAGAAAAATTAGGGGTCCATTTCCTCGCGTCGAGAGAAAAACACGCGTTCTTTGTCGGGAATTCGGAAGCGGAATATGATAGGCGCGTATAGTAAATATACCACTGGGAATTGTAACGCGCATTCCTGTTTTGTTAGCTTCATCCCGGGACTCAGTGTCTAATTCAGAATCTGTATAAGTGGATTCGACTGTATTAGTTACTAGTGCGGTATTTGATATTCTAGAAATAACGGCGACCTTTGATCCGTACGTTCTGTGTTCATTTCGCGAGTCAAGCGTTATAACAAACGAGAGTTAGTGGCTTCTGTAAGGTAGTTAATCGTACGACAGAGTTAAAGAATTGTCATCGTAGAAAACGAAGAAAGTGACTGCGGAAGGAGACCGTAGTTTGGAGAGGTGCTGAGGGCCGAACTGCTGCAGAGGAAACGGTCTAATAAGGTCAATAACACTACCAGCCACACCCAGTTACACATCACTGACCCTTACTTTCCTAGCACTATACATCCACACGCGACCTGACCGAATCCTGAGGGACCAGTCGCCTTGGATAGAGGTAAGTAAGCTCCCTTTTATTATAGTGTAACGCTCCCCCCGAATGGTTTAATGTAATTAGAAACTTTTAACCCTTGGCGTTAGGACGCCCGACCTGTACTTGCTTGTAGGTTCTTCCGTTCATGGGCCGCGGAGGATCCTACTCCTGGGATAGGCAGTTGCAGGCCGTATCAGTCTGCTTCTCCCGAAGATGTCTCGCTTAGAGGCAAAACACGTGTCGTATTATCTGCGGTGGTGTATCTTTCCTAGTAAAGTGGTTTTAGGAGTAGTGGTGCATTTTAAAATCTCCGTATCGGATTTAAATCAATTTCAATATTTTTTACATGAGACTTAAATCGACTTTCACTTTTTGTATTTCCTCAAGTTGGTTATAGCTTGATTCTTCTTGTTAGAACTTAATGTTAATAAAAAAATACGAGTACCTTTCCACATTAATACATAATGTTGGCCGTATTGTTCTCGAGCCCTTTTAGTTGCAAATTGCTATCCTCATAATATGGGCGCGCTGCTCTAAAGCGTAATTTCCCCGGGGAGGCATGCCTTTTGTTCAAACTAAAATTAACCTTAATTTCGATATCAACAGACTTAGTCACAATAACGACTGGCTCAAATGCTACACACGGCTTAGTATAAAATTTTTAGGTTCCCATAACCATATAAGAGAATATGTGCAAATTAAAATTTTATTTAGTTTTTCCATACGTGTAATGTAATTACAACGTGATGGAGCTGTGTTAAAGCTAGTTATTATAAATTATATAATATTAAGTTTTTTATTTATATTAGTTTTTATTATTTTTACATTGGTTGAAATTACTTAGAAACCTCAGCATTCTTCCTACGTGGTCTTAAGATGGACATGGACCAGACAAAAGTCAAGTGTGACGACTAATTCACACCCATACTGGTAGCTGTTGAGAGATATCCGTAGTAGAATTAAAGTAACCGACATAGTCCAACAGAACAGTAAGCTTAAGTGGCATTGGGTTGTCTATACAGCTCTAAGAACCGATAACTGATGGAGAAAAAGTTTCTCAAATCCTGCAAGTGAAGTGTAGGGCGGCCTTCTATTAGATGCAATGATGGTAATAGATGAAGGAAGTCGACATATTATGTAGTGATAGTGATAGGGATAATTCATAAAAAATACTTTTGATTCCTGTGCTTTACATCATCACAATCAAAATCATTGTACCAGTCGCAATGAAAAATTATTCATGCATCCTATAATTTCGGCATATTTTTAAAATGTGCATTTGTAAAGCTAAATGCTCCAAAATTCTTAATAAAATAATTATAATATAAAATTTGCTGACGCTCCACTTACTATATATTTATACTATATATACATATACTAGTAGGGATACTTTCAATAATCAGCGTTGGCACCGGTTCTAATGCGTCTTTTACGGTACTCCTACTCCCTAGGCGTAGTCCGAAAATTATGGAAGACAGCTTTTGTCCACCCGATCCCTAAAAAAGGCGACTGCTAAAACCCATCCAACTACAGGCCTATCGTCATCACCTCCTTGTTCTCCGAAATAGTGGAATTCATTATAAACTGCTAGATATTGCGGTATCTTGAGGATCACCAGCTGATTATTGACCGCCAATACGGTTTTAGTCAGGGTCGATCGGCTGGTGATCTTCTGGACTACCTGACTCATAGATGGGTGGAGGCAGTAGAGTCCAAGAGGGAGGCATTGCCCGTTAGTTTGGATATGCAAAGGTCTTTGATCGGGTTTGATACAAAGCGCTTCTTTCGAAGCTCCCTTCCTATAGGCATCCCGAGAAATTGTGCAAATGGATCACCCTTTTTCCTGCAGATTAAAGCATCAAGGTCGTTGTAGACGGTACACATTCCGACTACAAGTTTATAATTGCTGGTGTTCCATAAGGCTGCGTGTTATCACCAACGCTGTTTCTTCTGCATATCAATGATATGTTGCAAACCGGTAACATTCATTGCTATGGGGATGACAGCACTGGTGATGCTCTATACATAATATTTCTCGGAAAAACGTCGCCGAGTACCGGAACAAACTTGTGTCTGAATTCTAGTTTGCTGAACAAAGTCTCGGAATGGGAACGACTAAATCTAGTCCAGTTTAATCTTCAGAATACACAAATTGACTGCTAAAAAGAAACACTTTGTCGTATCCCCTCAGTTTCAAGGCACTCCCCTTGTTCCCTCAGCCAGTATCGGAATCGGCGTCGACATATCGAGTGATGTGTAGTTTCGTGGTCACTTGGAAAAGAAGACCAAATTGGCCTCCAAAAACCTTGGCGTACTCAGCTGAGCGGGCCAGTATTTCATACCGGCAAAACGCCTGCAACTTTACAAGGCGCAGGTTCGGCCTCACATGGAATACTATTCCCATCTCTGGGCTGGGGCTCCCCAGTGCCAGTTCCTTCCACTTGACCGCATCCAGCGCATAGCGGCTCGAATCGTTGACGACCGAGTCCTTTCCGATCGACTCGATTCATTGGCGCTGCGAAGAGATGTTGCATCCCTTTGCATTTCCTTTCGCATTTACCACGGGGAGTGCTCTAAAGAATTGTTCGGATTAATCCCAGCCGCCAAATTTCACGAACGCACATCGCGGCAGAACTCCCGATACCATCCACACCATCTGGATGATTGGCGGTCCACCACTGTACGATTTAGAAGATGTTTTCGTTTTCGCACAACTTCCTCATGGAATCGATTACCACCAGTGATTTTTCCGGACCGATACGACTTAGGGACCTTCAAGAAAAGAGCTTTCTCCTTTTTAAAAAGCCGGCAACGCATCTGCGATTCCCCTGGTTCCCCTGGTGTTGCAGTTGTTCATGGGCTGCGGTAGTCACTTATCATCAGGTGAGCCGCATGCTCGTTTGCCCCTTCTCCTATAAAAAATAGCATTGCTAAAAGAGTTTGTGATGAAATGAATCATTAAACGAGGTTCAAAGCCACAATGCTCGCGGCGAGTTATTTAATGTTTGTTTTATGATATGGTTTCCTTGTTGTTTTATTAATTACAAAGTTTTAAATCAAAATAGAGTGTCGTACATTACATTTGATTTGTAATTGCCTGGTCTTCAATTATATAAAAAACTCCATAACAACTAAAAACTAATTAATAATAGACACAAAATCAAAAAATATTGTTTCAAAGACAATGTTTTAAAAAGGAAGAGGAAGTAAATGTTTTTTCAAAACTTTATCTATATAAAAACCACATTACTTAGCTTTAAAAAAATAAATCCTATTTTTAAATTCATTTTATAATAATAAAAAGCAAAATTGCAAATTTTGAAAAATACCATGACGAATACAAAAGTTGTAATCGAAAAAGGATTCAATAGAATTTTTGAAAAACCCTCTAAAAAGAAATAAGTCACGTAAGATAAAAATAAAAAGCGTTTTAAAAAGGGTTTATTTGCAGCGAGGGTTTTCAAACCATATCTAAATTAGTCAAACTTTTTTGGAAAAAAACGTTCCCAAACGTTTTCCAAGAAACGGAAATGAAAATTTGGAAAAAACGGGAACATTCGTTTCCACACCCAAACAAACAAACAACTTCTCACCCTAAAAGCATACATGTCCGTTCAGTCGCGTGTAAAAAATAAAAGTACCAGACCTGTCATCGAATGAAAATATTTGTAAAATAACATATTTTGATTGTGAAAGGTACACATATATAGTGAGGTAGTCGAGTTATTCGTCGAACAAAGTCGACGAATATATTTCATTTTTTTTTGTTTGCCATCTGTCGAATAAACTCTCTCTCTAAAAATATGGTTTATCAAAAGTTTAAAACAACGACGTTTAGAACAGTCCTTTTAAATTAAAGAAGTGCTTTAGACGATGCGACACAACCTCCACGTTTCACATTTGCTGTGTAATACCTTAAATAAAATTTTATATCGCAAAACATATTTACGGGACTTTTTTATAACACAGAGTAAACCTTAGATTAAATAATTAGCCTCTTTAATTTTTATTATTGTGATAAATAGCATATATAAGTGAAAGCTATATAAATTGAAAATAAAAGATTAGATATAAACTACTTTTTGTATTAAGGCCGTATTTGTCAATACTCGTATATTTAAGGATTGGAAAATCGGCCCTCAGTGATACTATATTCATATGATGTTTTCACTACAGCGCAGTGCCTAAACAGAATTTGGTTAGCATGCGACAAACCAACGTAGATTTATGAGCCGACCCTGTGACACGTTTAACTCTCTATTAGATTTATGTCTTTGTGTTTGAGAATTTCTACCTTATATCTCAGTGAGTAATATCTATGAAATAACCTTTTGCTAGATAAGTTGTCCGACTAAAAACATAAAGCAAGTTTGTATTCTCCAATCACTAGAATTAGCCATCTTTACGATAAATGCTGCGACCATCATTAAATCCTTTATGTACATTATATGACAACCACTAAAAATACAATTTTAAGGATATAGCTAAGTAGTTTAAAATTTTATTAGTCAAAGTTAGTGTTTTTTTATGTAAATGATGACTTATATATACTTATATACACAAAAATAAAAGCAGTTTTACAAAAATAAGTGATATTCATTCTGTAAATACTAGGAAGAGACACAAGTTAGTAGTACCAGTTACTCGACTCCATCGAGTCAGTAATTCATTCTTGGGGCGATCTATACGCTTTTACAACAAAATTCCAGAAAAGATACATAATTTGACATGCTCAAAGTTCAAAAACTTTATGAAACTTAGTTTCTATAAAAGAGGTTATTATAATATTAAGGAATTTATGGATGATAATAACCCATGGAAATGAGGTGATCGCTACCAAGCTATTTCTAATTTGTTGTGTTGTTAATTTGTGTAACATACATGATTGTTAGCTGTTATTAAAAAAAGTCCTGCTGGGTTTCTTGCTGGTTCTTCCCAGGACAGAGGTTTTTTCTGAACCAGTGGAAATCAAACAAAAGAGTGACTATCAATCAGTATTATTTATAATCTATATTGAATAAAAAAAATCTGTTTCTGTTTCAAATAGTTAAGTTAAACTGGTAAGTTCTCTATATTATTGTGTGATACCTACGATACATCAAGTTGTGAGATGTTGCACAAAGTTAACCCTACGCGTACCATGGTCTGATTTATGTTAACTGCCCCCTTTATAGCGAGTGTAGAGCCGTTTAAACTTTCTGGACCATTTGCCGATACACTGTACGTTTGTTCTAAGTCAAAATATTGCTTTGCTAGGTTTTGTGACAAGCGTAGTATATAATCGAGTAGCATAAACATATCTGCATGAAATTTTTATACTTATTATAGGCAAGTGCTTAACAGTCCGCACTGTGGTACCCCACTCTTTTCAGAAGCATTATACCCATTTTTCCAGGATTTTAAGAAGAAGCAAGCCGCTTATTTCGAACGCTGGAATGGTGACATCAAAAGAGTGGCGGCTCGCCGATCATCTTGCCGTGCGATGGTGGAAAGAAGAGGGAATGGAAATAGAAATAGAAAGTTCTTTACTCAAAGTAGATCATAAATAATACTTATTGAAGGTTACTCTTATGTTCAATTTACCACTTGATAAATACCTCTGTCCTGGGAAGATACTGTTCACAATCATTAAAGTTACACATTAATTAACAGAAATTAACTAGCTTTAGCTAGGCTTTTTGACATAATAATTGTTTATCTAAAATGTACTACAATATTTGATGTTTTCTTTAAAACGACTTGGTAGCACCTGGTGGTTCATTCGCAGATGTTATCCAAGCATTTATGTGCATATCCAGAAATTTCTTAATATTATAATATATTATTTTATTATTTTCTTTTGCTATTTGAGAATACCTCAAAGATGGTGGGATGTTTGCTCCACTTTTGCACTACCACCTTATGTTTTTATTCGTTAATTATTATCCAGAGAGAGTACTGTAAATTTTCCATTATCCTATATACCTTAAGCATGTGCACCCTTGTTTTAACGGGGTTCGTATATGTTCAAAAGACAAGAAACCATCCGCATCGCTTCTATCGCGTACCATCACAACCATTTTTTTTAATTTTTTCATGGGATAAGGGTGACAAACGGGCACACAGTCCACCTGATGGTAAGTGGTTGCTGTGGTCCATAGACATCTACATTTATCCTCGATTACGAATCAAAATGCAGATGCGTTGTCACCCGTGAGGACTAAGATGGAATACCTCGTTTCCAGTAAAAAGGGTCTCCGGTTCTCTACACTCACCTTACGAAACACAGCAGCATCAAGCTGCTATTTTACACTGGTATTCTGTTCTCACAGAGACAGAAACAGGCATCAGAGGCAGCTACATATTGATGACTACATGACAGATGACTACATATTTATGCCATTTGCTGTAGAGACTATCGGTCTGTGGGGTCCACGTGCGGTGAGTCCATACGCAGCTGGTCGTTACTGCTGGTGATAAGAGGACTGGTTCTTTTCTCGTTCAAAGGCTAAGTATAGCCATTCAGCGGGGAAATGCAGCCAAAGTTCTTGGCACGATACCGCGGGGAGTAGAACTATATGATAATTAAGTTTGTAGTTTTAGTTTTTTTTTATTATTATAGTTTTTAATATTGTATTATATAGAAATTACATGTCACGTTGTTTGTCCGCGATGAACTCCTAAACTACTGAACTGATTTCAATGAAATTTTGCACACTGTGTGCAGTTTCGTCCAACTTGTGAGATAGGACAGTTTTTATCCCGATACGTGATCCTCAATTATTTTATTGCTAATCTCAGGAGTTTTTTTTTAGGAAAGTAAATGGTCGTCGGAGATGGCTTTACCGGAGAAGGACCACGCGAGAGCGTTTTTTTTTATTGTAATAGAGGATAGATGTAGATGTCTATGGGCCGCAACAACCACTTACCATCAGGTGGACTGTGTGCTCGTTTGTCACCCTTATCCTATAAAAAAAAAGAAAAAAAAGTCTACTCGTGAGTACTCGTGAGTAAATTTTTAACAGTGGTAGAGCCACGCGGCAGTTTTTGCTGTCGCACGGATGGGCCGGCTCGAACCGGGGTGGTACCACAACCTCACAGAAAACCAGCGTGAAGTACAGATTTACCTCTGCGTATCGCTTGGTGAGTGCAGGTGGCCGGAGGCCCTTTTTACTGGAAATGAGGCATTCCATCTTAGTCCTCACGGGTGACAACGCATCTACATTTTGATTTGTAATAGAGGATAGATGTAGATGTCTATGGGCCGCAGCAACCACTTACCATCAGGTGGACTGTGTGCTCGTTTGTCACTATTTTCCTATATAAAAAAAATTGCTGGACATTTTTTTTACTATTTTATAAGATTCACTAAGTACTTATGTACATATGTACACTTCATATTAAATCTAATAGTTAGTTTAATGTACATCATATATAATACCACTATGTAGTGTGGGGATGTGCACGAAGTTGATGGAGTGCGGGAGCTGCTCTTTATACTAAGTAGGACAAAATATTTTATTTTATTACGCGGATCTTATGTAATATTTTTTATATATATATAATATATTAGATTTACTTGGTAGCGCGCGAGCAGTCGAGGCGAACGCACACGTTTGGCTGCATATTGTTACCGCATATTTTATCGCGTTATTTTCACTTCCTACCCACATAATAATTATGTTAAATTTAAATGGATGACATACTTGAAATTGTGAATTTAGGTATCTCAACTGACAATGAAGTAATGGAGCAGAAGCTAAGTCTTGAAAGTGAGCAACAACTTAATCAAACTTTAAACGAGGAGATGAGGAAGAAGGGAGAGAGAGAGCAACGACTCGCAGGGAAGAGAGTACGACAGGATGATGAAGAAATAGTGGAAGAAGACGGATTTGTTACAGTAATTAGAGGGCATAAGCGGTTGAATAGAAATGATTCAAATAATGATAATTTAGTGAAGGAGGGTCATCAAGATTCTGAGGCGAAGAAATATATTATTAAATGTGTGACAGGATAAGAAGTATTACCGAAGCAATTTGGAATGGCAAAGTTTTTACGGTCGTTGAACATTGAAAATATAGTGAAGATGGTAGACAAAAGTGCCTACAGGCTGTTGATTCATTTTGAAAACGAAGAAAGTGCAGTGAAACTACTAAAAATTAAAAAGTTATCCAGTTTAGGATACCGAACACAAAGGGCTGATGAGACTACCTTTTGTTAGGGAATACTGAGGCAGATAGATTTAGAGACCGAAGAACAAGAAATTCTTGAAAATCATTCTTGTGAGCTTGAAATAATTTCAATAAAAAGACTCAGAAGAATGTCTGATAGTGGAGAATGGATCGATTCAGAAACGGTAAGAATTTGTTTCAAAGGTACCACTTTACCGCCGTATGTGTATGGGTACGATTTTAGGTTTAAAGTGGAACCTTATACCTTCCCAGTTTCCCAGTGCTCTGGATGTTGGAAGTTCGGTCATCTCTCAAGATCATGCCCAATTAAAAAAATATATGCCCCAAATGTGGTAACAATCACCCGAATTGCGATACCGACAAATTTGTTTGTGTTTTTTTTTATAGGATAAGGGTGAAAAACGAGCACACAGTCCACCTGATGGTAAGTGGTTGCTGCGGTTCATAGACATCTACATCTATCCTCTGTTACAGATCAAAATGCAGATGCGTTTTCACCCGTGAGGACTAGGATGGAATGCCTCATTTCCAGTAAAAAGTGCCTCCGGCCACCTGCACTCACCAAGCGAAACGCAGAGGTAAACCTCTACTTCACGCTGGTATTCTGTGAGGTCGTGTTACTACCCCGGTTCGAGCCGGCCCATCCATTTGACAGCAAAAGCTGCCGCCTGGCTCTACCACTGTTTATATGGCCATATGTGGTCCTTTACATTTGTGTCAAATGTAAAGGACCACATACGGCCATGCATAAAAAGTGTCCAATATTTTAAAAGAAAAAGAAATTAGAAACATTATGACAAAGCAAAACTGTTCTTATCGAAAAGATATGGAAATATATTTAAAAGGCAAGGGGTCAAGAAATATACACTAGAAGTGAGGGCATTGAAAGGAATAAGAACATTAACGATTCACAACTTGAGAGCACACGGAATACGCAGAAAACATCGTACAGAGATATAGTGATAACAGAAACACTTATTCATAATGATTCGTCGACGTCAAATAAGGTTATCGAAGGGAAGAGTTCTGGACATATTCATATAGAAAAGGAGCGGGCGTTGGAGAGTAAGGATACAGAGGCTGGAGGATCGGATGGGAATAGTAAGACTAGAGAAAAGGGCAATGGTGAGTCATAAACAAGACAAATAGAGACAGAGCAAAACCTGGAGTCTAAGAGTAATAGTTCGAATTCTATTTTAGATATAGGTAGCATTTTTTAAAGAGTCAAAGATATATGTTGTTACGGTACCGATTGGTCGACTAAGTTCCAACAATTAGGTAAACTATTATGTACTTGAAATACTTGGTAATTTAATAATCAAAATTTGGAACAGAGACGATAAATGTACAAGAATAGTATCTATGTTCAAAAATGGCGAACGATAGTACAAGATTGTTTAAGCTATGCATCATCATCATCATCATAATTACAGCCTTTCACAAGTCCACTGCTGAACATAGGCCTCCCCCAAGGAATGCCACAAAGCACGGTCCTGAGCCACCTGCATTCATCGACTTCCTGTATGTCTTATCAGGTCGTCACTCCATCTCGTGGGGGGTCGCCCTACACTTCGCCTACCGGTACGAGGCTGCCACTCGAGAACCTTTCTTTCCCATCGATTGTCGGTTCTTCGAACTATATGGCCGGCCCACTGCCACTTCAGCTTACTAATCCATTGGGCTATGTCGGTTACTCTAGTTCTACTGCGGATATCCTCATTCCTAAGTTTATCACGCAGAAAAACTCCAAGCATAGCCCTCTCCCTAGCTCGCTGAGCGACCTTGAGCTTCCTCATACGGCCAGCTGTGAAGGACCACGTCTCAGTTCCGTAAGTCATCAATGGCAACACGCACTGGTTGTACAATTTCGTTTTAAGGTTTTGAGGTATGTCTGACGAGAAGATGTGTCGTAGCTTCCCGAACGCTGCCCAGCCGAGTTGAATCCGTCGATTGACCTCTCGGTCGAAGTTGGACTTACCTAGTCGGACTATTTGTCCCAGGTAAACATACTCGTCAACAACTTCGAGCTTAGTGCTCCCAACAACTACCGGCATAGGTGTGACATGGACATTAAACATAATCTTTGTTTTGTCCATGTTCATCTTAAGACCTATCCGTTGGGAGACACTATTGAGGTCATTGAGCATAGTGCTTAGGTCCTCCAGCGATTCTGCCATAAGGACTGTATCGTCGGCAAATCGAAGGTGAGTGATGTACTCGCCATTGATGTTGATACCGTATCCTTTCCAGTACATAAGCTTGAAAACGTCTTCCAATACAGCGGTGAAGAGTTTCGGGGATATGACGTCACCCTGTCTTACACCTCTCTGCAGTTGGATAGGTTTCATACTCTGGTTCTGTACTCGGAGAGCCATCGTAGCTTTACTGTACAAACACTTCAGCACTTCGATATACCGACAGTCAACTTGGCACCGCTGAAGGGACTGCAGCACCGCCCAAATTTCGACGGAATCAAAGGTTTTCTCATAGTCCACATACGCCAGACATAGTGGCAAATTGTACTCTTCGGAATTCTGTACAATTTGCCGAAGGGTATGTATGTGGTCTATGGTGCTAAAGCCCTTTCGGAAACCGGCTTGTTCGGGAGGCTGGAAGTCGTCAAGTCTGCGCGCGAGACAATTCGTAATAACTCTCTTAAGCAGCAAGTAGACGCGGCTCAGAAGGGAAATCGGTCTGTAGTTCTTCAAGAGAGCGTTGTTATCTTTCTTGAAGAACAAGACCACCGCACTTCTGCTCCACGCCTCCAGTGTAATGCCACCATGGAGGACGGAATTAAAGAGCTCCTGAAGGACTTCAAGTACCGGTCTTCCACCCACTTTCAGAAGCTCCGCTGTAATTCCATCCTCGCCTGGGGCCTTACCGTTTTTAAGGTGCTGGAGAGCCATTCTAATCTCGCTCAGACTGACGTCCGGGATATCTTCGGAATAGTGTCGGATGAGACTCGCTCTTGGATCGTTACTCACACTTGCGTGTGGCTCCAACGATGAAGTGTACAGCTGACCATAGAACCTCTCTGTATGTAACAGTGGAATGCACGAATCTTGCGGCCCAACCGCAACGAATTGGACATTTTATTGGCACAAGAAAAAATACATATAGCGTTAATATCTGAAACTTGGCCAGAATCAGGTTCACATATAAATATTAGTGGCTATAACATTTTAGAAAGGATAGGGTAGATGGCTATGGGGGGGTTGCTATTATAATTTGTAAGTCGATTAAAGTACAACAATGTCCAATCATAATTAATAATTCGGGAATAGAAATTATTTCAATCAAAATTTTGTACTGTAACGAAATTAAAAATATACTTTTAATATATTGCCCCTCTTCCGTGCGGACAAGTCTGTCCGATTTGGAACAAATTTTTTCACTATTTCTGAATAAATTTATTATAGCTGGAGACTTTAATGGCCACCATAAAACCTGGTCCTCTAAAACCGATGACACGATGACAAAGAGGAGGACAGATATATGATGCGGCTTTAGAGGGCGGCTTTATATCCCTTAATGATGGTAGCGTAACTAGAATGACTGTAGTTGATAACATTATTCAGCAGACATCGCCTGATGTGACATTTGTTTCCTCTGATTTGTCCGTTGCGTTTAACTGAAGTGTTATGAATGAAAGCTTGGGAAGCGACCATATGTTTATTAAGATTTCTTATAAGTATAATAGCAATATAAATCGAGTTTGGGTAACCAAAAAGCGTAATTTTAAACTAGAAAATAGTCAGCGTATAGCATGTCTTTAGAAAACTATTTATTACAGCCTATAGATGACGTCAGTGTCCAATCCTTGAATGATAATTTCACTAAGCAAGTGAATAACGCTGCGGACGAACATATACCACTAGTAAGAAGCTGTGGTAATCCCAAAAACGACTTTCAGCCTAAGCGTTATTGGAATCCCACACATCCCATTTAGTAGCACAACGAAGGTTGGCCTTGAAGAATTTTAGAAAGAACCCCATCCCAACTAATCTCACTATACTCGAGCGCAAAACAAGTGACGAAAAATGCAATTAATCAAGCGAAGGCAAGAAATTAGCAAATTTACTGTAGCAGCATTGACGAACGAATTTCTAACTCCGATATGTGGAATCGCATGGGTTGGGTTAAGGGATTTTATTCGCCAAAGCCACACGTTTTAAACGAACAGAAGTTCGATCTTCTTTGTAAGCTAGCTCCCGATTATGTCTTCCCATATCCTGAGTATTTCAATTCAAGTAATACAACAGTACTGGAAGCTAATTTCACCCTGTAAGAAATGTGTAATTGTTTAAAAAAAAAGATACAGCGCCTGGTAACGACGGGATAACATATTCACTTATATATAATCTATCTCATGGCAGTAGGCTTTACTTGCTTGAGCTATAAAATATATCTTCAATACCGGAATTATTCCATTTCAATGGCGTGACATATTGGTAACGCCGATTCCAAAAGTCTCGAATAATAAAAATGTTATACTTAGGCCCATCTCTTTAATATCATGTGTCTGTAAAATTTTTCATTCAATGTTGACAAAAAGACTTGAGTGGTATGTTGATAATAATTTATTTTTTTCAACATACCACTCAAGTCTTTTTATTCAGTACACAACCGGCTTCAGAAGAGGACAGTCATGTCAAGACTGCCTAGTCAAACTAGTAAGTCAAATTTACTTGGGATTTTCCCGTAAGACCCCAACTGTAGCCTGTTTCCTAGATACCAAAAATGCGTATAACAATGTCCTAGTAGATACACTGATAAATACTTTAGATGAAATAGGGATTGGTAAAAAGTTTTGTCAATATCTATGGAATTTTTTAAGCGAAAGACACCTTATGATGCAAGATGAAACTGACCGGAATAAGTACTTCATAAGATACACAAATCGAGGTTTGGCGCAAGGTGACCCAAATTCACCTATTCTTTTTAATACAATTACCATTAAATGCTTCCAGGAGATCAGAAACGTGACAATGTGTCAATATGCCGATGACTTTGTATTTTATTCCTCTTCTAGAAATTTCGGCGAAAGTCAAAATGAATTTCAAATTATTTTAAATACGCTCTGTAACATTCTAGATGAAATGGGGCTAGAACTTTCTGCCTCCAAGTCTAAAATTCGCATTTTCAGCAGGGGTTTTAATAGACCGCAAATAGAATTAAAATTAGATAGTCATAATTTAGAAATAGTAGACACAAATATTTGGGTGTTTGGTTGGACAGGTCTTTGCGTTGGAGCAAACATAATAACATGACCGTGGAGAAGTCTTAATCTACTTAAAGTATTAGCTGGTGTCTCCTGGGGCTTGCACCCTAAAAATTTAAGATTTACAGTTGCTATCTATATGACGCGAGTGCAAAATGTCATTTAGATAAACTAAATAAAATTCAAAATCAGGCACTAAGGATAATAGGAGGATATATTAAAACCACCCCAATTCATGTTATGGAGAGTGAGGTGTAGTTCCACTGTACTTACGTAGAAAGTATCTAACAGACAAATTATGTCTGAAGTTAAAGTCTGCAGAAAATAATATAACTACTCAGCTATTAGAAGAACTCTACACTCTTCGACAAAATTATTATTGGAGGAACAAAATCATTCCTTTACTGGTATCCTCATATAATTAAGTTAAAGAAATTCCGATAGCAACATCATGCCTTTTATTAATGTTTACTTTGCGAACATAGATGACTAATGTTACTTTAATGAAGTAATTGTACCTAAGTTAGAAACAATTCACTATTCCAAAAGTTCATACTACAGTAACCTATTAAAGTATGAAGTTATCAAAGAGTTGTATACAAGATTTACTGGCTGTAGTTTTATATTTACGGATGGGTCGAAGAGTGTAGAAGGATATGGGTCTGCGTTTTATGTGCCTAATATAGATATAATACTAAACCAAAATAATCATTTTTTTTAAATAAGTACTCATTCTAGTATTATGGCTTTGGGACTTTTTTTTTGTAGTTGACCCATCAGTTGAGTTTTTGTTGCAGCTGCAAATCTAATACACGTTATACACTTACGATAAAAAGCCTTGACTAATTGTTCGACTCCTATTATATAATATGAAGACCTTAAAAAATTCAACATTAGTTGTGGGCCTCCGTGAAGTGTTCTATAGTTAGCGTCGGCAATTATTAGGTTAGTAAGACTTGAGGACTTTGGTAATATAATAGGATGCTTTCTGTCCCAAAGGATTTCGGCGTTTTCTAACCTTCCACCCACTCTTAATATACTTTCATCGTCCAAAAATGGGTTGATTGGTTTTAATGGACCATGAGTAATATATTCTTTTAATTTCAATTTATGAATTTCTTTCTTAAATTTTTTATTTTGACAAATCCTTATGCAAGTATTCAGTGCTTGTTTCAGTTCCAGAGCGGTTAAGTATTTTTTTATATTTCTATTTGCCTTTATTTTCCTTAATTCTAAAAATCGCCTACAATATGCTACAACTCTAATAAGTTTGGTAAGTGTTGACCAATTCTGCAAAATAAATTCATTTTCTTCGTTTTCATTATTACATTCTGTTATTGTATTATATACCTGTACTTGCTCTAATGAAGTTGATATATTTTTTGGTTTTACAGGTTTCACTTTTGACTGATATAAGAAATCTGGACCACGAAACCATAGCCTTGTTTGCAGAAGTTCGGATGGAGAAATACCTCTAGAGGCACAATCAGCTGGATTTTGCTTAGATTGAACATGACCCCATTGCTGTGGCTCTATTATGCTTAAAATTTCGGAAACTCTGTTTGCAATGAAAGTTTTCCATCTGCTTGGGTGATTGTTTATCCACGCTAACACTATTTCAGAGTCAGTCCAAGCAAAGAGGTTAGTTTTATCTATCTTTAGTACTTCTGCAATTTCAATTATTAATTTTGCTAGCAAGACTGCGCCACATAATTCTAATCTCGGAACTGAGATTGTTTTGATAGGGGCGACCCTTGTCTTTGCGGTTACTAAATGAACATGTATTTTGTCTTTCGAGTCCACTATTCTGACATACACGACGGCCGCATATGCTTGTTTTGACGCGTCACAGAAGCCATGTAAGTCAATTCTTTTATTAGATTTTTTCATTCCCATCCACCTAGGTACAGAACATTCAGTTAATCTGAGTAAGTCGTTTCGGTAAGTCATCCATTCATCTTTTATGTTTACTGGTACTACGTCATCCCATCCAATTCCTGCAATCCAGAGCTTTTGAATAACAATTTTTGCTAATATTACGCAAGGAGCGACCCAGCCCAAGGGATCAAACAGTCTACAAATATCCGAAATAACCTTTCTTTTTGTTACAGGTTCAGTCAAAGGAAGAAGTATCACTGCGTACTGGAAAGAGTCAACGCATCGGTTCCAGGTAAGTCCCAGTGTTTTAATTATTTTGTCTTGTTTAATATTAAATGTTTCACTCCTATCATTATCCAAGTAATCCTTTTCTATTATTTTTAGCAGATCACCGCTATTGCTTGACCATTTTTGCAACTTAAAACCGCCTTTCGCTAAAAGAGAATTCATTTCATTGTAAATTTTTAGACCTGTATCCACATTTTCACACCCTGTCATGAGATCATCCATGTAATAATCAGTCAAGACTCTTTCAGCTGCAAGTGGAAATTCGTCACCTTCATCATGAGCTACTTGTTGCATTGCCTTTACTGCTAAGTATGGAGCTGATGCCGTACCAAATGTAACTGTAAGTAATTTGTAATCCTGTATACTAGAATTAACGTCTTCTCTCCATAATAATCTTTCGAATTCTGTGTCTTCATTAGCCACTCTTACTTGCCTATACATCTTTACGACATCCGCCACCAAACAAGTGGGATGCCTTCTCCATCGCATCAAGACGTGCCTTAATTCAAATTGAAGAGGAGGTCCTATCAATAAATCGTCATTAAGAGACACTCCATTCTTTCCCTTGCAAGAAGCATCGAATACAACTCGAACTCTCGTGGTGTCCTTATCATTACGCACAACGGCATGATGTGGCAAGTATACAGCCATCTTATTTTTCAATTGGGATTGATCTACCTTTTCCATGTGTCCGAGTTCAATATATTCATTAATTACGTTTACATACTCATTTTTTAATTTTATATTTTTATTCAATTTCGCCTCTAAGGACTTAAATCGTAGTAGTGCAATATCCCTCGACTGGCCATATTTACAATCTGGATCGTCTTTTCGAAAAGGTAAACGAACTACGTATCTACCATCTGCATTTCTTATTGTAGTTTGACGAAACAGATCTTCACACCAAGATTCTTCTTTTGTGAGTATCTTTTTTATTATTATTTGGCTCTGCTTCCAATTCCCAGAATTTTCTTAATGCCTGATCTTCATTCATGTGAACATGCAAAATTTTAAGATGCGACGTTCCAACATCACTTGATAGAATTGCTCCTGACAGAATCCAACCTAAACTTGTTTTTTGTGCTATAATTGTACCCCCAGGATCCCTTTTTACCCCATCTTGTAGTATTTTAGAATAAATCTCTGCTCCCAATAGCATATCGACTTTATGAAGTGTATGATATTGAGGATCTGCTAGTTTTATATTGTTTATTTCCACCCATTTTAATTCAGTTATTTTTCTTGCAGGAAGAAGAGATGTAATTGACTTTAAGACGTAAGCCTTAACTACGAACTCAACAGTCGGATCATATTTTGATTGAATTTTTATGTAAACAATTGATTTTGAAATTAAACTATTATCACCGCCAACTCCGGAAATAATTCCCTTGGTGGGTTGTTTTTTTAAACCTAAATATTGCACTATTCTTTCAGTTACGAATGAAGCTAGCTTGAGAGCCCTGATCTAGTAGCGCCCGAATTGTGAACTCAGCTCCGTTTTTAAATGCTGCTGTGACCAGAGCTGTAGCTAACAACACTTGGCTAGCGTGCCCTTTCGAAAAACAGGCAACCATATCATCTTGTTCTTCAACTGCATCATATGATAGTTCTGCATTAGTATCATCATGCGCTTGAACCTCTGTATGATGAACAGACTCATCTGTGATTTTTGGGTGCAACAAAGAATGATGTCTGCGTTTGCAAATCCTACATGTTACTGCATTGCGGCAATACCTGGCAGAGTGATTCTGGCCTAAGCAATTAAAACACAAATTATTGTCCTGAACAAACTTACGCCGAGTGTCAACATCTTGTTTCGAAAATTGTTTACAAAAGCCTAATTTATGTTCTTCCTTGCAAAATTGACACGATATAATAGTATTCATAACATGTAAAGATTTACTTCTATTAAAATTATTTTTAGTTACCTTTTGCGTTGAATCAGGTTCTAAAAACTCAAAAGCTCTGTATCGACCCGTCAAGAATTCTTTAAATTGTGCAAATGTAGGCAACTTATCAGACACGACATTGCTAGTGACATTTATCTCCCAATCTTTTCTAGTATTAGTATCTAATTTTAGTGTAAGGATATGAATTATAATTATGTCCCACGAACGTATGTCAATGCCCAAGTTTGATAAGGCACCCAAACAATCAGAGGTAGTATCCATCAACTCCTTAAGCGCTTCAGATGACTCAGTTTGAATATTCTTTTGACTAAATAATCTTTTTAATATACAATGTGACAAATACTTTTTGTTGTTGTACCGTGTTTCAAGCTGAGACCAACATTTGTCATAATTGCATTCCGATATAGGAATATGCCTCAGCAATTGCTCGGCTTCCTCCGTCAGATAGCTTTTTAAATAATGAAGTTTCTGTACTTTAGCAAGCGAAATATTTTTGTCAATTAAAGAAATAAATAGATCTCTAAATGTCGGCCATTCAGTGTACTTTCCCGAAAAGGTAGGTACAACTATCTTAGGTAATTTAATACCCATATTGCTAATCCTTAACTCACTTGAAATTGACTTGTTAGATTGTTGATGGATATCGCCTTCTAAACTAGATAAAACAGTCTTTAATTCGCACTTTAAGTCTAAATAAACAGTCTCGGTATTATCGTACACATCATTCTTAACATATGAAGTGGAGTTTAAATCTTTAGAATCATCTTTTATAATAAGAATATGTGTAGATGTAAACTGAGACCACAATTCTTGTATATTCTCCAATCTAGTTTCAACATATTGTATAGTAATCCTATCTTTGGGCGATTTTTTAAAGTTACTTTTCGCCTTAGACAATCTATTATAAATATCTTCTTGAATCTTAATAAGTGCTTGTAAAGAAGACATCTTTGATAAAAGACGTAACAATAATTTAGAAAATAACAAAAGTTCAGAAGGTATATTAGAATACCTTTCTCACAATTCTATTAACTGTTTTTACAACTCACATCCAACTGAAATAAATTACAAGTCCGAAATGATTCAAAAATTTTTACAAGTGTTTTTACAACTTAAATCTGAGAAAAAAAAATCGGGCATAGGTTCCCCGTCTTAACCAAAATTCACTTAAAATTAACTAAGTCTACAATTTACATTCGAATTATTTTTCTAAGTTGTAAAGTCTTTATAATCACTATAGTACTTTTTCTATGTTTAATTTTTCTAATAAATAAGGTTCAGATTTCGACAAAATAAATGAAATACTTTAACAGTTGAAATTTAATCTTGCTTGGTATATAAGGTTCACTTTTCCACAATAATGAATTTTAAAATGTACTCACAGTTTTTTTTTTATGATTACCACTCACTTATGCACCGCACTTTCCTTACGGCAATAGGGTTGAAATTGCCGTCTGTATAAACTGCTACACTTCTTATATGGCTGCTTCCGTTTGCTAATGTGGTTCACTATCTCCTTTCCTCCCGCCGTACTCTCCGCGTCTGATTCCTGTGTATATTTACTGCCTCACAGTGTAACCAGACTGTGCCAGGTATCACTTCACCGGAATACGAGGGTGATAACTTTAAGGTCTAATTTTGTTCCTAAAAGCACCTGTTCAGATATGAACCACGTCCGGTTCGAATGACCATGAACAACAAGGGTATGGACGTTATATCAAAAAAAAAACCAGAGGTGCTCACAAGTTTTATACTTGATCTGGTTTATTATCGAACAAAAAAAAATACAATTCACACTTATGTTAAATCAAATGACATCTTTATACCGCAATCTATATATCACGCAACGCCATCTACACACAATAAATCGTACTAATTTAAACAAGTCAACAGTGACAGTCTCTTAATGTGCGCTGGTTCATGAATACTAGTTTAAGTAGGAAATTAGTTACTACTGCTCATAGACTCAGATCTAGACACGTTCCATGTAAGAAATTTGTATTTCTGATGAGAAAAAGAACTTCGCCTAATTGTGAAGACTGTGGAGTTATAGAAGACCTATACCGTATATTGATGGAATATGTTCGATTTGAGTCTATTAGAAGGTAATTTCATCAGGATCTTGAATTTGAACAGAACTGACGTAGGCACATTTCATAATATTCTATCCCAACCAAATGGCGACGATGCGAAAGTTCTGTTCAAATCCATGGCTCATGTAGTATAATAAGTATTAAGTAACGTTATATGAGTAAGTCATGTATGATAGGGTATGATGGGACTGACATACGCTAAGCGGTAAATGTCCCTTAAATTATTGTAGAATAAAAAAATATTATATTTACGCAAAGTAACGCCTAAATCTATAAATTAATTATGATGGTGATGATGGTGAAGTTGTAAAGGCAGGTAATTTTATATGATTATAATTCCGTGTTTTTGTAATAGTATGTTGTTATGAATAAAGAAAAGCAAACAGCAGTATAAAAGTAATAAAGTGCTTGAATGTGACTTGCCTTTTTAACATAAAAAACGGCCGAAAATCTCCAACGCTTCAATAACCTCAAGTAATCAATAGTCCTCAATACTCCTCTCGCAACACAAATAGCTACAAATCACTTCCTTCCTTAGTTGAAGATTTATCGTGAATTTCGGCATCAAATAAAAATACATATACAATTATGTACGGATTATTATTATTCCAATTTAACAAAATGTAAAATAAACATATTTTTACTTAACATAAGCCATTGCTGGACCACAAACCAACCTGGTGAATCGTACTGTCTTAGTGTAAAGAAAGCCTATTCAATTCTTGTCTTGATGACATTCAAATTTTAATCAGATGGAAACACATTAGCATTATAATATTATAATATAGTAACACAATTACAGTGTCGTGGCGGCGCAAGAGGCCCCATATCACCGGGGTTGTCGGAAGACCGAGATAAAATGTAATGAGCATGAGATAGGTAGCTACATCTTTCGGATAACAAATCAAAATATAAAAAATCGATCAAACCGCTTGCCAACCGTAACAACTATGTCAAATATTTTCCCTAAGGGATATTTGTTTCTCTTACGTAGCGAAAACACGGCAGATTTCGAGTACCGTGTAATGAAAATACCTATAATATTATGGCAGTTTTTGATTCACGAGGCCGTACTACATCTCGAGTTTTTGTAGAATCTTATCTGTATAGGCTGTGTTCGTTAAAACATTTGATAATAACAGCATAGAACAAACATACAGCATAGGTTGTATACGTGGTAGAGTCATACTGCAGCTACTCCTATATTATGTGTGTGTGATATGAATGGTTCGGCTTGCCGGGTGAGGGATCACGCTCTCATAGAACACTTGCGTAAAATAGCAGCTTGACGCTGCTGTGTTTCGTTTGATGTATGTAAAAAAAAATAGATTTAATGCCAATTCAAATGAGGTGTAACACATCGCTCTTTGTTTCTTGATACTGGTTTTATGATCGTTTTTATATTTCAAGGTGGAAATTTATAAAGTGGTAAATTAAATAGAAAATTAAGATTTTCGCTAATAGTAATTTCAGATGCCATCATGAAATTAAAAAAAAAACGATCAAGAGTAAGTAATTTATATTCAAAGAACTTTTTACATTAAATGTTAAAAATTTCTGCCTCTGTCGCATAACGCACAATCTGCACCACCTAATAAAATTCGTACGTAATCTGCGGAATGTAACCCCGTTTTTCATAATTTGTACCCTAGCAAACTCGAGCTTTTGTCGTATTTCTTGTTCACTGTTGTTTTCGTTAAATACAGAACACCATTCAGCCTTGCTGGCATTTCATGCAGCATCAACTGCTGGCCTATTATGTCAGCCCACATGTTTATACCAAACAGATGCTGAAATCGATAATTTCTGATGATATGGGGGTTCACTCTGGAGTAAAAGTGTAAATTGTGAATATTAAATATTCTCATTCCTCTGAAATTTGACTCATCAGTCCATAACACTTTGTTGAAGAACTGCGGATCCTCTCTGGGGCGTCTTGGTAACTCTCTACAAAATTTCACCCAAGGTTCATAGTCAGCGGGCAGCAAAGCTTGCACCCTTTGTACGTCGTAAGAGTGGAATCTACTTTTTTTGAATGGTAAGCTGCGCCGTCGATCATGAAATCCCAAGATTTCGGGATATTATGCGTTGGCTGCTTCCAGGGTCCATCCTAAACTCTCTCAGTACTTGCTCTTCATTCTCAAATTGTAACACTGGTCTACCTTCTCTTGAAACATGCTGACCGAGTAAGACTCCGTTCATGTACGCGTTATGCGTACATAACGCGTACATGAACGGAGTCTTGCATAAAGGCACTGTAGTCCGGAAAGGGTCACGATTAGGGTAGCGTTGTCGATAATCCCTGGTGGCAGCCCGAGCATTGTCGTCTCAAAATTCATAAAGATAATGGATTTCTGCATACTCTTGTTGGGTGTATTCTCTCCTCGCAGCAGCCATATATCCGCTTACCTAGTCAATCCGTAGTGATCACAAAGTCCGATTCACACAGCAAAGGTAATCTATCACAAGTCCAAAAAACGAAACGTAGGTCACAGGTAAGCAAGATCAAAAAAAAATACTGAGCAAAAGAATACGCGCGTGCTCATACGCGTGTATACGCGCACGTGCTTCCTCCGGCCCCGATCCGCCCGGATTTCTAATACCTGAACTAAGACGGGTATTCTGGTTAAAAACAACAAAGGATTAAATGATTAGTGTAAAAGAGAGGTACAGTTTATTTATCCTTTTGTTTCTTAGATAAGATATCGCTACCTAAACTAACACGGGCATTCTGATATTTTTCGACAAGTTAAGATTTCCATAATATTAGTGAAGAGTTTCTGTCCTTTTCACAAATTCTAAGTATGACAAGCACAGAGATAGTTCTAGCATTCCAGCGTACAAAAAACTAGCAGTTTAACTAGCAACGTGATAAACTTCAAAATTATTTTGAATTAAGCTAATCTACTGAAATTTGCAACTTTTTATGAAAAAAAAACGATCATAAAACCAGAATTAATAAACAAAGAGTGATGTGTTACAACTCATTTGAGTCTTTTCTGATACAGGGTCACTATTCCGTAGAACATTTTTTCACAGTGTGCTTTTAAAGAGATAATTTTTTTGTTAACGCTTAAAATTTTTTGAAAAAAAAAATTATATTCTTTGATGCCTCCTCTGTGTTTGTATCCTATGTAGTCATGAATTGACGAACCAAATACACGAATTTTAACCTTCCGGGGAAAAAATAAGATTTTAATGGTATCCCAGCCTATATCAGCTCCCACTAGCAACACTATACACCTCATGTCATTGTGAATTTTTTGTACCGAATCAGCAAGTCGCGTCTTCAAATTAAAAAAGTTTGAAATTGGTTTTTTAGAAGAAATTTATAGAAAAATGAGAAAACTTATTGAAACAATCATAAACGTTTTGGATGATTCCAATTTATGTAATTTTTACATTTAAATAACTTGTAGGCTAAATTAATAAAAGTAATCTATATTATGAGACAGAACGAGCATTTGCTATTACATAATTTTTCAATCGCGATTTATTGATTTGGTGACAAAAGTATATAATATAATAATATAAAATATAAATAAAAGTAATAATATCATTGCTTACAGCGTAAAAACGCAATATGAAATCTATGTATAAGACAGAACGAGAGTCTGTACATTACATAATATCAGCCTTGCAGTGTGACGAGGGGGTACACGAGGCATTGAATTGTGAATATCAGTGCTCCATACCAGATTCATCGGGAGCAATACGTGTAAATAATAATGTAAACAGTAAGAACTTATTATTTTCACCTACACTCTATGACAGTGCCATGACAAAGAATATAAACTTAAAAATTAATATAATATTTATAAAATGTATTACTTAACATTGGTTAAAAGCTTATAACTTAGTGTTTAACTTAAGTAATCACCAGGTGATCAGTTCTTTCAATAGACAAACGGTTTTAAGAGGTGTCTCCTAAATACTATTTAGTAAATTATCATCATGTAAAGAACGTAAATAAATTGTGAGCCTCTCTGTTGAGCGAACTATAGAAATGGCATGTGTTGAGTTTGAGGACCTCATTATGTAATGAGATGCATGAGCTCTTCCGGGTCGATAGTACAAATGGGCGTGCCTCAAGGCTCAATTCTCGGCCCCTTTCTGATTCTTGTATACACTAATGACTTGCCTTATATAAGAGGGGATAACCATGAAATAGTATTATTTGCTGATGACACTTCTCTAATTTTTAAATTAATACGACAAATACTAAAAAACGGCGAAGTAAATAATGCTATATCTAAATTAGTAATTTGATTCAATGTTAATAGTTTGCATTTAAATGGCACTAAAACGAAATGTATAAAATTCAAGACTCAAAATGTCAAACAATTAAATACTAATATAATTTTAAATGAGAAGGAACTGAGTCTTGTCGGTCCCACCATTTAATCTTGGAATCACACTAGACTCGAAGCTTCAATGGAACCCCTATATATCAAAACTAGCAAGCAGAAATAGTTTTGCAGCATATGCGGTAAAAAAGATTAGAAAACTTACCAGTGTTGAAACAGCTAGACTTAATTACTTGAGCTACTTCCAAAGCATAATGTCGTATGGTATTTTGCTACGGGGACACGCAGCTGAGACTGAAATTATATTTGTTTTACAGAAGAGTACTATAAGAGCAATTTATGGTTTAAAGCCTAAAGAGTCGCTGCGACAAAAATTTAAGGAAATTAATATATTTACTTTGGCCTCTCAACACATTAATGAAAATGTGATAATGTACGTACACAAAAATAAAAGTAGTTTTACAAAGATAAGTGATATACATTCTGTAAATACTAGGAACAGACACATGCTAGTAGTACCAGTTACTCGACTCCACTGAGTCAGTAATTCATTCTTGGGGCTATGTATACGCTTTTACAACAAAATTCCAGAAAATATACAAAATTTGACCTGATCAATGTTCAAAAACTTTATTAAACTAAGTTTGTGTATAAAGGGTTATTATAATATTAAGGAATATATGGATGATATAGTCCCTGGAAATGAGGTAAACGTAACCAAGCCATTTCTAATTTGTTGTGTTGTTAATTGTGTAACATACATTTTCTTTTATAGGAGAGGGGGTAAACGAGCATGCGGCTCATCTGATGGTAATTGACTACAGCCGCCCATTAACAACTGCAACACCAGGGAGGGAATTGCAGATGCGTTGCCGGCCTTTTAAAAAGGAGTACGCTCTTTTCTTGAAGGTGCCTAAGTTGTATCGGTCCGGAAAAATCGCTGATGGTATTCGATTCCACAAGGAAGTCGTGCGAGGAAGAAAAAATATTTTAAATCGCACAGTGGTGGACCGCCAATCATCCAGATGGTGTAGATAGTATCGGGAGTTCGAACGCGATGTGCGTTCGTGAAATTTGGCGGCTGGGATTAAACCGAACAATTCCTAAGAGCACTCCCCATGGTAGATGCAAAAGAAAATGCAAAGGAATGCAACATCTCTTCGCAGTGCCAATGAATCGAGCCGATCGGATAGGGCTCGGTCGTCGACGATTCGAGCCGCTCTGCGCTGGATGCGGTCAAGTGGAAGGAGCTGGCACTGGGGAGGCCCTGCCCAGAGATGGGAACAGTATTCCATGTGGGGCCGAACCTGCGCCTTGTAAAGTTGCAGGCGGTGTGCCGGCATGAAATACTGTCCCGCTCTGCTGAGCATGCCAAGCTTTGTAGAGGCCAATTTGGCCTTCCCTTCCAAATGACTACGCAACTGCACGTCACTCGATTTGTCGACTCCGAGGATTCCGATATTGGCTGAGGCATAGAGAAGAGTGCCTTGAAACTGAGGAGATACGACAAAGGGCTAAAACTAAATATTTTTAGCGGTAAACGCGCATACTTCTGTCTTCTGAGGATTAAACTGGACTAGATTTAGTCGCCCCCAACTTTTTCAGCAAAGACTTGACTTCAGACACAAGTTTGTTCCGGTACTCAGCGACGTTTTCCCGAGAAATATTAGCACGGCCGGTGTATAGAGCATCACCAGTGCTGTCATCCGCATAGCAATGAACGTTACCAGTTAGCAACATATCATTGATATTGTAACGACCCCCCCCCCACCTTTCTCATCTCTTCACTCTTTCTATATATATTTATACCTTTATTTCCTTAGAATCTATTTCTATAAGTTATACAAGTATATCTAAATTACGTGACCAGTATATTAATCATACATTGATCTTTCTAAAGGTTCAAATATAGGCCGTATAATAAATTTATGGCGTGATCGTCTTAGTTAGGACCCTTATTTACGTTGTGTTTGTATAGTAGCTTAGTTCTTTTAGGTGTATCTTGATTAATACGACTATCGTCAGGCTTACACCATCCCAAGGTCCCCCATACAGTCCCAGCAGACAGCACCACCCGCATACCTCCATCGACCAGAACCACAAGATGCGTCGAATCAGGTGCAGCACACCCGCAGATCCATCACAAGATGCAATACTGCAAGTAGCAATAAGCATCAATGCAACTATCATACGGATGGCGCCCCCTCACAACACACCCACATGATCCCTATCGACTTTGGTAACAAAATTGATAATGTTGTTAACTAAAAATACCACCAACGTATCATAGTAGCACGGTACTAAGACGTCAGTAGCCAAAACTCCACGTATCATAGCGCTATTGCACTAAGACATGGAGTTGAGTATGCTTGCTGCACTTAAAAGTACTACCAAACACACTCACCCTAACCCGAAAGATAGCCGACGTATCATAACGCTATGCGCTAAGACGCCGCCCACAAACGGTAGGGTTGTGCGATGTCCACGGGCAAGTCGTATTGCTACAACAAACCCGCTTACCACCGGCACTAAGATGATATGTTAAGGACACATCGGTTAGCGAGTCCAAGTTTACCTCGGTCTCGGATGCTGTGAAACAATCTACACGCCACTATAATAATCCTTTTCAAGTCCCAATTCTTTCAATATAATGCTTTTACATATTTGAGACCTTCAACATATTTGCTTTATTTCATAGACCATACTATTGTATGTCTTATTCATATGGGACTTCAAGTCATAACTCTGCTATCATAATGCTTATGCATCATAAAGACCTTCTATATTAATACTTTGGTTCGTTAGACCTTACTATCATAAGTCCCTAATATAGGACTAGTCATTGTGCAACACTAGTACTAGCAGTCGGTCAGCCGACCGACCCATATATATGTATAACCTTAGGTATGTGTCTCCGGCAACGCCCCTTATTATGGAGACCATTACAAGAACACTTTCTTCAACTTTTTTTCAAAATTTTTATCCATTTTGTCTATTATATTACAAATGTTATTTATCTTTATTATTGTAATATAATCGACTTGTATTTATATAATTTAATATATTTTGAATATCTTAAACAAGATTTTAATAAATTTAGAGATTTTTAGAGACAATTTATGCGTTAACTATACTATACATTCAATATTCCCAATGAACATATTTGAACTTTATATTTAATTTTAAACATTTTAATTGTTTAAAATATAATTTCTAAGACATTTTTAAATGCCTTTACATTGAATTTAATTTTTATTTATTAATAATAATTATGAGGCGTCACAATCCACCCCCAAATTTTATGTTAATGACCCACATAGTGGAGTTGTTAATATAAAATTTAAGTATTTTGAGAGCATATACTCTACACTCAAATAATTGTTATATATCTGTTCTTTCCTCTTTTAATCTGTTACAATACAGTATATGTTATCAATTTCCCCTTCCCCAGGGAATGGCCGCCACCAACACCCCTTCAACCATATCCATCACAATGTGATAACATCTTAATTCAAGTTATTGTATATCGTGTTGTTAATAAAGTTTCCAGTCAATTGTCGATTTCTCATTTTATTAATTTATCTTTAAATCTTTGAAACATTATTTCAATAGTGTCACACTTTTTGTGCATACAATTCAGTTGGATATTTGTTGAGATCAGTTGAATACCACACAGGATAAATGTGATTGAGCCATTCACCCTGACCCAGCTCCCATATTTATTTAATAAAAATGATTACAAAATTATCTTACGTTCTATATTTACAATTCTTCATTAATTATTAATTACGTTCTTCTATCATATAGCAAATATCTTGCTCATAACTTTAATAATTTTAGTCTATTAATTTAACAATAATTTCATGGGCCACCCACAAGACCCTTTCATGCTACAATATTTATTTAACTATACTAATAATTTATATAAAATAAAATTATTATTTAAAATATTTTAATAAGTGAATAGCATTGAAAATTCCTCTAATTTCATTTGTCTCTGGATTTGCTAAGGTATATACATTGTCAAATGGTACGGCTGCTATTACATAAGGCCCTTCATATGCCAAATTGAACTTACTCATAACTTTATTATCGGCATCTGATCTACTAGATCTTGAAATTTTTACTAAGTCGCCAATGTTATATTTTATTAATCTATTTCGCCTATCAAATTTTGTGTTTCTTATTCGACTTGCTTCTTTTAAATTTTTACGCACTTGTTGTCTAATTTGCTCGACATTATGTTTGTCTTTACTTTTAGAAATTATTTTGTCAAAAGACATCTCATTAGACTCACCATAAAGTATCTCACAAGGCGTAACGCCTGTACTATTGTGATAAGAATTATTATACAATTCTTCTAATTTCGGCAATATTAACGCCCAATCTTTGTGGTTAGTATGACAAAGCGTCCTAAATAATCTGCTCAACTCTTTATTTACTCGCTCTGTTGTATTTGGTCTAGGATTTCTTACTGTGGTATATATTGGCTTTATATTTAAATATCTCATTGATTGTTTCCAGTGATTACTTATAAACTGTTTTCCATTATCTGTCATTATTGCCTTGGGCTTTATAATCTTAACAAAATGCTTTACTTTTGTTACAACAGACTTTGCTGTTGACTGTTTTAAAGGATATAATTTGATAAATTTACTGAATGAATCTTGTATGACAAATATGAAAGTGTACCCAAAAGTACCTGATGCAAGTGGTCCATGTAAGTCTGCCATGACTATATCGCCAATGTTTTCTGTTATTATAGATTTGCATGGACCCACATATGTTATATTGCTTTTCTTAGATAACTGACATACATGACAAACCCTTAATTAATTTTTAATATCTTTTGTTAAGCCTTTCCAAAAGAATCTATCTCTCACATACTTAATTACCTTATAGGGTCCTTGATGACCCATTTCGACATGTACTTGATTTATAATATCTTGTCTCAATGCTTTAGGTAAATATATTACTTCTTTTAAATTCGTTTTGTAATATAATACATCATTTTTCAAACTATACCGTTTCAATTTATTATTTTGTTGTATTGTGGAAGTATTTAATGTCTTTAACTTTTCAATAATAACCAACGACTCCGAATCTTGTAAATGATATACTGATAAGGATTTTAATTTTTCTATCAGCTCAATATTCGGTTCGCTTTCTGTGTAAGCAATTTCTAAGCTATTATTTTTATCCTCTTGTATTAAATCGCCATCAGGAGGATAACGCGATAGCACATCTGCAACAATATTACATTTACCCGATATATGCTGTACTTCATAATTAAATTGTTCTATATACAAAATCCATCGGGTTACTCTACCATTGAATAACTTCATATTATTAATAAACAATAATGCTTTATGATCAGTTAATATTATTACTTTACTGCCTCTCAAATATGTTTCAAATTTCTTTAGGCAGCTTATTACAGCATAAAACTCTTGTTCAGTAACAGACCAATTTAATTCGGGGCCTTTTAAGGCTTTACTATGATAGCCTAAAATTCTCATTTCATTATTATCATCTATCTGATATAGTACTCCGGCCATACCCACACCGGAACAATCTGTTTGTAAATAATACGGCTTATTAAAGTCAGGATGATGCAATTGTATTGTATTAATAAATTGTTGTTTTATAAAATCAAATGCCTTCTGTTCTTTACCGCTCCATTGGAACTTACGTCCCTTTTTAAGTAATTCACAGAGCGTTATTATGTTCTCGCTATAATTTGGTATAAACCTTCTATAAAAATTGCATAGACCTAAAAAGGCCCTCAATTGTTTAATCTTTTTAGGTGCTGGGAACTCTTGGATCGCCCGAATCTTAACTGGATCTGTCTTTATGCCTTCTGTTGAAATTATAAAACCCAGCATTTTAATTTCTTTACAAATAAATTCACATTTCTGCAAGTTGCACGTTAAGCCAGCTTTGTTCAATTTGCTTAAAACAATATCAATGTGCTCCAAATGTTTATCTAACGTTCCTGTTGTAATAATAGCTAGATCATATAAATAATTCACACAAAATTCTTGGACTTCTGGTCCTAATATTAAATTCATGGCTCTACTAAAGCTTCCTACTGATGTTTTTAATCCTTGCGGCAGAACATTATATACATATGACTTTCCATTGAATGTGAATCCAGTATATTTTCTACCATCTTTATTTATCGGAATTTGAAAATATGCATTATTTAAGTCAATGGTAGTAATATAATTCGCTCCGTGGAATGAATTCAAAACATCTAATTGTATAGGTGGTTTCTCTGTTTCTGCAACCATTTCCTTATTTATGCTTCTGGCATCTAGTAGAACTCTAATTGAGCCATCTTTTTTAAGAGTGAATGTCAATGGACTACTGTAAGGCGTTGATGTCCTTATGATGATACCAGCTTGTTCCATTTCATTTAACTTTTCTTCCATTTTCGCTCTATATGCACATGGAATAGGATAGGACCGAGTAACTATAGGTTCATCATCGATCATTTCAATTTTATGCTCATAGCAATTGGCTCTTCCCAATTTGCTCGAAAACATATTCTTATGCTTTTCCAAAACCTTACTAAGTTTTGCCTTTTCAGAGACCTCCAATGTAGATTCTATTTTTATATTTGTTAACGGATCATCGGTACATTGTTCGATGCAGTTATTATGTAACACAGATTTATTATTATATTTGAAAGGTATGAAGTAGTCTTTGGTTTTCACTTTAAATTCTATTCCAACAGTAGCATTTCTCAAATAAATCAATATTTTATTTCTCTTGAGCCAGTCAAAGCCTAATATTAAAGGTCTTATTAAATTACCTACAATTAAAGTTTGTGTTTCAAAGACTACCTCATCTATCTTTATAGGCAATATGATCATCTGTTGTATTTTTGTGCTGCGCTGCTCAACAGCACCTTTTATTTGCATTGCTTTAACTGGCATTATTGATATTTTACGATTATTATCTTTAATTTGTAAATATAAACTTTCTGAAATGCATGTAACATCACTTCCAGTGTCGAGAAGCGCGTCTATTTTTTTGTCAAATATTGAAACTTTAATTTCAGATCTCATATTCCCTATTAATTCCCTTTGGTATTTATCTTCGTCTTCCTCGAAGACGGTTTGCACGAATAACTCCATTAAGAGCAAGTCCGACCTGGCTTTTAAAGTGTTTAATATACTATTTACATTGTCATTATAACCAAGGCCTTCTCTGTTAAAATTTGCTTTTAAAGCGATAGGTTTTCGCAACCCTCTATTATTTTTACCCAGTGTTTGACCAGGTCGCCAACCCAGCTTTAATAACATATTTAATGCTTTGTTCCCTTTTACATTGTAAAGGATCGAATCGGGAACTAGTTCGACCTCTACGACTCTAAATTTGGCTCAGGGGCCGTAACATCAGATTGGTCATTGGTGAACTGTATTTCATGTACTTCATTAACCTTCTTTTTTCCCTCTTCGGGTTTACGCCATGATTTGTATGATTGTTGTATTTCTTTATATTTTTGCTCCGCATTATTATTAAATTTTCTCTTTTTCTCAATATAGTAAATTTCACGACCCTCATCTTGTTTATCGATGTCATCCAAGTTTCTTAAGAAATCTGTCGTGTCTATTATTGTCTCAATTTTAGCTATTCTCCATAATTGCTGCACAGTTTTAGGATAATGTCTGATGACATCAGTTACTAATTGTTTTTCAGGTATCGGATATGATAATGTTTGTGCCTTTTCAATAACATAAAGAAAATAACTAACCATGGTGGGGTGTGTACTTCTATTCCATTTATTTTGCACAAGGAATCTCTTCACTTTATTTTGTTCTTCTTCACCCCAAAATACTCTTAGAAAGTCAGCTTTAAAATCATCAAAAGTTGTCCAACGCACATTATTAATGCGAGCCCAATACTTGGCTTCACCTACTAAGCACTCTTGTGCTATTGATATTTCGAGACCATTAGATGGAACTTTCTTTAAATAATTGGTGAGATCTTCCAAAAATGTTACTGGATGAGTATTTCCATTTCCGAATTTCGGCTTTTCTATTGTGACATTATGTACATTATATACAATATTTTGTCTAGGATCATTCACATAAGAGGTGCTCGCCCCGGACACCTCTCCTTGATTTATTTTAAATTGGTGATCTTTCGTTTGGTTAATAAATTTTTCCTCTAGATCCCTTAATTTAACCTCAAAGGTTTTCACTGCATTCTTAATTAATTTCTGAAGCATTTTCATTTCATTTTTAGGCTTAGCCTTAATTGAGTTTGAATTTTTCTTGTTTTTAGCCTTTTTTTTTTACACTTTTTGTGTCCTTCACTTAGTTTAATAGAGTCTTTCCACTTATCTCACTTTAAAATATTTTTTTTTCACTTTTTGTGTCCTTCACTTAGTTTAATTGAGTCTTTCCACTTATTTCACTTTAAAATATTATCTTGCTCAACTATGCATACACCTTCTATATTAATACTCAATTTTAATATTTAAACCCCACCCCCAGACTCTCAACCACCCCCAGCAAACAACACTCTCCAAGACACCTCTCCATTTCACGGACAACAAATTGTAGGCATATAGCCTACCTCATAATTTTATATTATCGGCCCCCTATTTAAAATTTAACCTCTATCCTGGTCACGGCACCAAATTGTAACGACCCCCCCCCACCTTTCTCATCTCTTCACTCTTTCTATATATATTAATACCTTTATTTCCTTAGAATCTATTTCTATAAGTTATACAAGTATATCTAAATTACGTGACCAGTATATTAATCATACATTGATCTTTCTAAAGGTTCAAATATAGGCCGTATAATAAATTTATGGCGTGATCGTCTTATTTAGGACCCTTATTTACGTTGTGTTTGTATAGTAACTTAGTTCTTTTAGGTGTATCTTGGAAGAATGAATATTTGCAAGAGCAATCGAAAGCTGTTGGTAGTGTCTTATAAGCTAAAGAACCCCGTTCACGAAGACAGAGCTCAAATAAAAGTTAAGAATTATAAATTGTCCTTATTCCACTTGTATCAGGTTCACAACAGTCAATTCTTTATTAATTAATCCCTTCCCGCTTGGAAAACGCTCACAATATTTATATCAAATACCAGATACAAGGGCTTCGCTCTTCCACATTTAAAAAAAAATGTGGAGGAGGTACACGGCTCCGCACACGCCGCGCACGGTGAGCGCCAACCATTTTAATGCGCTCCCCCCGAAGGGTACGCAAATTTGGGAACTGGACCGTAGTCCACAGCAAAATAACTGGCGAACCAGTAAAAGAGGACTTGGCCCCTTGATAGTGCGTAA
This sequence comes from Parnassius glacialis, assembly GCA_033319125.1. NCBI lineage: Eukaryota > Metazoa > Arthropoda > Insecta > Lepidoptera > Papilionidae > Parnassius > Parnassius glacialis. The sequence continues at coordinate 48,471,563 of JAVANC010000020.1, read as the reverse complement.
GCACAAACATCGACCGAAGTCGCGTATGTCAATGCGTGTAAACGCCATACAGGATACGATCAAATCCAGCCACAGTGAATGTACGTCACACGGGTTAGTCAACAATAGGCACACTGGCCATAAAAAGCCGTCCGTGAGCGCCACCACCTGCCAGACCGCCGTTCCTGCAGACGTGATGTAAGTGTAAGGCATCACCACCAATTGCATGGTCAGCACGGCCAATTGGCCGCAGAGCGTGTCATGAGTCTACCGCTCACCTCAAGGGAATGGGGTCCCACGTTGCGCGGCTTTCGGCCGCAGCCTTGAGAGCCTCCTCAGATTCTCCCTCCAGCTACCACCCGCATGAGGTCGACACATATGCTCCACCAACCAATACAATGGCAGATATAGCCAATAGGCAGTTATAAGATATTAGTAATAATTCGCCATCAGAAAGGGTTTGTGTCACTGACGTTGAGTATATGCATTTTTCGATCATGTTTGTCTCACCCACCAACAAGTTGCCTTCAATCTTTCAAAGGTGGGAACTTTATAGAGATATATTAATATGTTGTTATATAAAACATCATGGAGGGCAGACAGTCTGCAGCCCCGCTATGAAGGGACCCGACTTGGGCAAAGCTACTTAGGTTGTGAATCAAACCAAGATGCAGAGAGCGCCATTGAGAAGAGCGACCCGCCAAACAACCATCGCAGAGACGCAATGCTGCAGAATACAACAAGCATCAATACGACTATCGTCAGGCTTTCACCATCCCAAGGTCCCCCATACAGTCCCAGCAGACAGCACCACCCGCATACCTCCATCGACCAGAACCACAAGATGCGTCGAATCAGGTGCAGCACACCCGCAGATCCATCACAAGATGCAATACTGCAAGTAGCAATAAGCATCAATGCAACTATCATACGGATGGCGCCCCCTCACAACACACCCACATGATCCCTATCGACTTTGGTAACAAAATTGATAATGTTGTTAACTAAAAATACCACCAACGTATCATAGTAGCACGGTACTAAGACGTCAGTAGCCAAAACTCCACGTATCATAGCGCTATTGCACTAAGACATGGAGTTGAGTATGCTTGCTGCACTTAAAAGTACTACCAAACACACTCACCCTAACCCGAAAGATAGCCGACGTATCATAACGCTATGCGCTAAGACGCCGCCCACAAACGGTAGGGTTGTGCGATGTCCACGGGCAAGTCGTATTGCTACAACAAACCCGCTTACCACCGGCACTAAGATGATATGTTAAGGACACATCGGTTAGCGAGTCCAAGTTTACCTCGGTCTCGGATGCTGTGAAACAATCTACACGCCACTATAATAATCCTTTTCAAGTCCCAATTCTTTCAATATAATGCTTTTACATATTTGAGACCTTCAACATATTTGCTTTATTTCATAGACCATACTATTGTATGTCTTATTCATATGGGACTTCAAGTCATAACTCTGCTATCATAATGCTTATGCATCATAAAGACCTTCTATATTAATACTTTGGTTCGTTAGACCTTATATAGGACTAGTCATTGTGCAACACTAGTACTAGCAGTCGGTCAGCCGACCGACCCATATATATGTATAACCTTGGGTATGTGTCTCCGGCAACGCCCCTTATTATGGAGACCATTACAAGAACACCTTCTTCAACTTTTTTTCAAAATTTTTATCCATTTTGTCTATTATATTACAAATGTTATTTATCTTTATTATTGTAATATAATCGACTTGTATTTATATAATTTAATATATTTTGAATATCTTAAACAAGATTTTAATAAATTTAGAGATTTTTAGAGACAATTTATGCGTTAACTATACTATACATTCAATATTCCCAATGAACATATTTGAACTTTATATTTAATTTTAAACATTTTAGTTGTTTAAAATATAATTATTAAGACATTTTTAAATGCCTTTACATTGAATTTAATTTTTATTTATTAATAATAATTATGAGGCGTCACAATATGCAGAAGAAACAGCATTGGTGATAGCACACAGCCTTGCGGAACACCAGCGTTAATAGGCTTGTATTCAGAACATGCACCGTCTACAACGACCTTGATGCTCCGATTTGCAAGGAAGCTGGTGATCTAATTCCACAATTTCTCGGGAAGCCCATAGGAAGGGAGCTTTGAAAGAAGCGGTTTGTGCCAAACCCGATCGAAGGCCTTCGCAATGTCCAGACTAACGGTCAACGCCTCCCCCTTGGACTCTACTGCCTCCACCCATCTATGGGTCAGGTAGACCAGAAGATCACCAGCTGATCGAACCCGACGAAAACCGTATTGGCGGTCACTACTCAGCTGGTGATCCTTAAGGTACCGGATGAACTGGCAGTTAATAATGGATTCCATTATTTTGGAGAACAAGGAGGTGATCGCGATAGGCCTATAGTTGGACGGGTCTGAGCGGTCGACTTTTTTAGGGATCGGGTGGACAAAAGCTGTCTTCCATGAATTCGGAACTACGCTTTGGGAGTAGGAGTACCGAAAAGATGCGTTGTGACCGGTGCCAAATCCGGAGCACACGTCCTCAGCACAATTGGGGGAATTCCGTCAGGCCTACTCGACTTCTGGATGTCCAGGGAGAGAAGTGCTTTGCGAACCGAGCGCTGTGAGAACAGCACACCCGGCATGGAGCACTCACGCCGCGGGATGGTCGGCGATGTTTTCCCCCCGTCATCAAGAGTCGAGTTGGACGCAAAAAGGGAGCCTAAAAGGTCGGCTTTGTCTTTTGCGTCTTGGGCCAGTGAGTCGTCCTCCCTGTGCAGAGATGGTAGTGATGCCTTACAGAAATTCCTTTGGACAGACTTGGCGGGAGACCAGAATGCACGGGTTCCCGAAGGAAGGCGAACTAGTTTCTCGCCAATTTTGCCTATGTGCTCTGACTTTGCCTTGGCAATAACTCTTTTGAAGGACCTGGAGGCGAAGTTATACTTCCTTTTAAGTATGCTGGTGTTTACATCCCGAGTCGCCGAAGCCACAGCCCAGGCTTGATAACACTCCTGCTTACTGCGTAATGCAGTCTTACAGGAGCGACCAAACCAAGGCTGAGATCTGCCTCCGATGGGTACCACAGATGATGGAATAAATAGTTCCATTCCCTGTAGCACCACATCAGTGACAGAGTCAGCAACAGCGCTGGGATCATTCGGCGAGAAGCAAACCCGCCTCCATGGGTAGGATGCAAAGAAAGACCGCATTCCGTCCCAATCCGCCGACCTGTAATACCAAACACGGCGGCAACCTGCGGAACGCAACCGCGAAGGGAGCGTGAGTAGCACCATACTCCGGATCAGACAGTGGTCCGAAGAGCCGAGAGGGGCATCGTCGGAAACCTGATATTCGTCCGGATGAGAGGTCAGCAGAAGGTCCAACAGGGAAGATGTATGATCCTCCACATCTGGAATCCGCGTAGGCAAAGTAACCAGTTGTGTCAGACCATATGCCAAGGCAAAGTCATTAACAAATCTTTCCGCATGATCGGTTAAACGTGAACCAAGCCATTCGGCATGGTGGGCGTTAAAATCGCCAAGGATCACGATCTCTGCGGATGGGACCTGTTGTAGCAAGGAATCTGTAGCCATTTGGACGTGGCCGATGAGTCGGTCTGTTTTGGCATTCCCGCTATGGGACCTATAGAGGCACCCGTAAACGCGCGGATGGTCATCGCTGTCTACGCGTAGCCAAAGGATGGACAGGTCCGAACCTTCGAGACTGCCGAGGCGTCGAGAACAGATGTCCTCTCTGACATACACGCAAACTCCAGCCCGAGGCACAATGGAGTGCTTTGAAAAAGAAGTGCCAATTTGTACCCCGGGCAGGAGAGATACGAAATATTAGCCGGAGAGGAAACCTGGTAGATGGTGATGGTAGTGGACGGCGTTTAGGTTAGAGTGAAGTCCCCTGATGTTGCAGAAATTCACGGATAGCGTGGCAGGGGTCACCTTGGTATTGGTGCTCACTTTGCCCCGAGCAGTTATGTTTTTGAGCGGAATTTCCCCCCCCCCCCAGAATACGCGGGGCAGCCTGAGCACCCATGCTCAGAATTGGAATAACATGGTCGTGGATGCTCAGCGAGGGATTCTCCAGGGGTACTGGTACCCTCCTGGGGTAGTCTATCGTGTAATTCCGCTACCATGTTGATGGGGGGGGGGGGGGGGAATTGGGCCACCGGCCACCTGCACTCACCAGACGAAACGCAGAAGCAGAGTTTCTACTTCACGAACCAACCCGGCTCGAGCCGGCCCATACGTGCAACAACAAAAACTGCTGCGTGGCTCTACCACCGTTTAAACATGATCGTAAGCAGTTATTTAAAAAAAAGTTCTTGCTAGTTATTCCCAGGACAGAGGTTTTATTTTCAAACCAGTGGTAATTAAATAAAAGACTGACTTTCAATAAGTATTATTTATAATCTATATTGAAAAAAAAATTCTGCTTCTGTTTCTGTTTGAATTATATTTTATATGAATATTCATGTTCTTTTTACTATGTATAGGTCTAGGTATTATCAAGAAGACTGCTAAAGAATATATTTATAATTGCTATTGATAAACTTTGAATATGTTCTGGGATTTTGTTGTAAAAGCGTATACATTGCCCCATAAATGAATTACTGATTCTGTGGAGTCTAGTAACTGGTATTACAAGCTTATGGTTGTTCCTAGTGTTTAAAGAATGCACATCCTTATTCTTATTAAAGCTATTTATGTTTTTATGTACATACATTAGATTTTCATAAATATATTGCGATGCCAAAGTTAATATGTTTATTTCTTTAAATTTTTGTCTGAGGGACTCTTTACAATTTAGGTTATAAATCGCCCGAACGGCTCTCTTTTGCAAAACAAATATAGCTTCAATATCAGTCGCATTACCCCATAGCAAAATTCCATAAGACATTACGCTATGAAAGTAACTAAAATACACTAATCTAGCTGTCTCAACATCTGTGAGACTTCTAATCTTTCTTACAGCATATGCTGCAGAACTAAGTCTGCTTGCTAATTTAGATATATGGGGGCCCCATTGAAGTTTCGCGTCAATAGTAATACCGAGAAAAACAGTGGTATCCACAAGACTCAACTCCTCCCCATTTAATAGCACATTGGTATTCGAATGTTTTACATTAGGTATTGTAAATTTAATACACTTTGTCTTATTGCCGTTCAAGAGCATATTGTTGGCGTTAAACCAATATACTAATTTCGATAGAGCATTATTTACATCGTCATAATTAATTAACTGCCGTTTGAGTTTGAAAATTAAAGAGGTATCGTCAGCAAATAATACTATATCGTGATTGTCCCCTACAAGATAAGGTAAGTCATTAATATAGATTAAAAACAGGAATGGGCCAAGAATCGAGCCCTGAGGAACGCCCATTGATACTACCGATCCGGAGGAACCTTTACCATTTATCACGACTTTTTGAGTTCTGTTACTTAAATATGAAGTAATAAGTCTAAGCGCCAAATTTTTTACACCGTAATGTTGTAGTTGTAGTATCAAAGGTAACCAGAGATAATAAACAAAGCTCTTAAGGAAGCCCAAAGTTTTTTTCTTTAGATTAAGAAACGTTACCTTCACACTAGGATTTTCTCCTGTATCGTGGAGGCAGTTTACAAACACAAATTGCTTAAGAAAAAGCATCTAGACCCGGAACAATTATTTGTAGTCTATACAAATACTCGTTCCGTGCGGGATTTGAACCCGTGTCCCCTAACGCAGCAACTCATTGCTAAGTCACTGCGCCACGGAATCGTCAAGTGATTTCTTATTTGGTATAAAACTTAATCCTAAAAAGATCAAAAAATCTTCATAAATCCTAAACAAAGATTCAGAAATAAAATAGTTTAACGGAACTATTGGGGACCTGTATCCATTAGTATATATAGTATATCCGTCGAAATTTGGGGGGTGCTGCAGTCCCTTCAGCGGTGCCAAGTTGACTGTCGGTATATCGAAGTGTTGAAGTGCTTGTACAGTAGGGCTACGATGGCTATCCGAGTACAGAACCAGAGTACGAAACCTATCCAATTGCAGAGAGGTGTAAGACAGGGTGACGTCATATCCCCGAAACTCTTCACCGCTGCATTGGAAGACGTTTTCAAGCTTCTGGACTGGAAAGGATACGGTATCAACATCAATGGCGAGTACATCACTCACCTTCGATTTGCCGACGATATAGTCCTTATGGCAGAATCGCTGGAGGACATAAGCACTATGCTCAATGACCTCAATAGTGTTTCCCAACGGATAGGTCTTAAGATGAACATGGACAAAACAAAGATCATGTTTAATGTCCATGTCACACCTATGCCGGTAGTTGTTGGGAACACTAAGCTCGAAGTTGTTGACGAGTATGTTTACCTGGGAAAAATAGTCCGACTAGGTAAGTCCAACTTCGACCGAGAGGTCAATCGACGGATTCAACTCGGTTGGGCAGCGTTCGGGAAATTACGGCACATCTTCTCGTCAGGTATACCTCAAAACTTGAAAACGAGACTGTACACCCAGTGCGTGTTGCCAGTGATGACATACGGAACTGAAGCGTGGTCCTTCACTGCTGGCCGGATAAGGAAGCTCAAGGTCGCTCAGCGAGCTATGGAGAGGGCTATGCTCGGAGTTTCTCTGCGTGATAAACTCAGAAATTAGGATATCCGCAGTAGAACCAGAGTAACCGACACAGCCCAACGGATTAGTAAGCTGAAGTGGCAATGGGCCGGTGATATAGCTCGAAGAACCGACAACCGATGGGGAAGAAAGGTTCTCGAGTGGCAGCCTCGTACCGGCAGGCGAAGTGTAGGGCGTCCCCCCACTAGATGGAGTGACGACCTGGTAAGATATGCAGGAAGTCGATGGATGCAGGTGGCTCAGGACCGTGCTTTGTGGCATTCTTTGGGGGAGGCCTATGTTCAGCAGTGGAGTTCACTAGGCATACAATAGCCTCCAGTAGTTGCTCTATACCAGCAGAGGATATATTGTGAAATAGTTTGTGGCAGGCGCCGCCAAGCTCAGCCATCGAGGAAGAAAGAATTGAGGTAAACAGAGCTATAGAGGTAAAAAAATTCACCTGACCTTATTTTATTCCAAATGGTCTAAAATATTCAATGTTAAAAAAATGTCCCATTGGCATGAGACCAGTTCATTAAAGTATGAGTCAAGCATTTCCTCCCAGAGTTTTAAAAACTATACAATTAATTAAAACAAGACTAGTCTTAATTTTGTTTTTACGTTTTTGTATTCTAGATGAAGAGTCGTTTGTTATTTGGGTTATAAAGTATATAGGGTTTTTTTTATAGGATAAGGGTGACAAACGAGCACACAGTCCACCTGATGGTAAGTGGTTGCTGTAGCCATGGACATCTACATTTATCCTCGATTACAAATCAGAATGCAGATGCGTTGTCACCCGTGAGGACTAAGATGGAATGCCTCGTTTCTAGTAATAACGGTCTCCGGTTCTCTACACTCACCATACAAAACACAGCTGCATCAAGCTGCTATTTTACACTGGTATTCTGTGAGAGCGTGGTCCTTCTCCGGTCGAGCCGACCCATTCATGTTACAACTATACCATAAATATAGCTGCAGCATGGCTCTACCACGTATAAAATAACAATAATTTAATTATAAATAAGAAAACAATATCTCAAAAGTAAATATAAATTACGTGGTATTAACTTGTAAAATTATAACATTTTCAGATCTGAAATGATACACAAATATTTCACATGAATAAAAGTAAATTATTTAATCGCGATACACTACAATGATATAGAACATTTTTTGCTAATTTATTAGAAAAAATAATATCTGATAAAAATAAAATTAAATAATATTTGATCAGCTATCTCTTGTGGGTAAATGTATACAAAACATTTCGAATTTAAATATGTGCTTTCTCTTGAAGAATAAGAATCTTATTTAACACTGAAAAACCATATTCTGATTCCAAGCAATACAATTGCAGGGGTTGCTTACAAAATGAAAAGCCGTTCAATTCATAGTGGGTGTGTGTGGGGCTTCATAAAAATATTGAACATATTTTAATATATTTAACAGCACAAATTTTTAAATAATAGGCAAGTACTACTTTTTTACTTTCAATTGTAATGTTTTGCTAAAATCCCGATAGCTAAAATTTGTTATAACACACCGCTATGTACATAAACCATATGCATGTAATAACCACATTAAGTGACAGCTTGTAAAATTGATCATGTAAAATGTTTGTATGCCTTTATTGCCTTATAAAAATAATCTCAAGGTCTCTCGTATGCAAAGAATCCCGTAAAATTAATAAGGAGATAAAATGGGAATCAAATTATAAAACTTTTACAATAATTGTCTCTAAGTTTCTTAGCTAAAGTTAAAGGATAAACTAAAGTTGATGCAGTTGCATATCAAAATTCTTACCCTGTTATATATACAACTGTTATGTAACATCTCCTTTGAGGACTGTCCATCGGTTGCATCAAAACTTACCTTGCTGCGTCAGTGCTGTGAGAGAGGTATTTATGTATGTATAGCATAAATATATTCATTAAGCCCATAAAATTATATTATACAATATGTCTATTGTATAAAATCGTGGTTGATGCTACAGTAAAAGTAAGAAATTTACTAATTGTACTTCCTATTTTGATTTGGGTTCATATTGTGATGTTAAATGGTTCTTTTTCTGGTGTTTATAGGATTAAAAATGCCTAATATCCCTTATAGCAACTTAATATAAATTTTATCGAAGGACACTTACAGATAAGTTACTTTCATTAATTAGTTGCTCTTGAAATTTGGTACCCAGAGCCGCAATGGAGCTTTTGTTGTAATGATACATTATCTAGTAATAAGACAACACCGTTTGTTGTATTGTTTTATTTCAATTTTTTATTAGTTAATTGTAAAATAACTCGGTATTTTATTTAAAGAAAACAAAAATATTCATAACTTTTAGGGTAATTGAATTATGCCATAGTATACTTTCTATACTCATTTTTTTTGTTGGAAATATGCTCTTGTATATATATATATGGGCCACAGCATCCACCTCACATCAGGTGGAGTGTGTGCTCATTCGTAACCTTTATTGTATAAAAAATTTTGCAAGATTATGAATTAATATGAGATCAAGTGAGAAAGTCCCAAACAATAGGAAAAGTCGCAAAGTTACTCGCCGGGATAGTAATAAGCTTGATAGATATTAACGATAGCATTATTTAGGATGTATCTCCGATATGTACTGATATTTTCATCTTCTTTTTTCGCTATCCCAAAAGGTTGGCCGAAACCTTGCCAGTGAAAAGGGGAGATTGAGTCCAAGAAATGCTCATGTAAAACCTCGTAGAACGTCACGTGAAGCTCCTCTTTCGGGGTTGGAAATGCTTCCTGCCGTTGGTCGTTAGCTAACAATAGAGGAGTTAATTTTTACGGCGTATAGTGGACTTTAATTCAATTATAACTTTCAGTACATAATCAAGATGTTAATCTTTATGTATGTCGCACTTGTTAATTTTATATTTTGCATCAATATAATATATTATATTATGTACTACCTACTCTCATAACTCATTGATATTTTGTATGCCTACTATCGTTATTTAAAGAATCTACCTTATATTTTATTATGTACATATTGAGATCTGTAAATTAGCCTTTGTTCATTAAATAAACAGATTTGGTTTGGTATTTGATACAGTGAACAAGATGAATAAAAGTGGTAATATAAACAAACATATGCGAAGCGGTTACTTCTTAAAAAATAATGGTATTTGTTCTGCGCCAACGGAATGTTGTTTATACCTCTAGTAAATAATACTAGCGTTAGTCACGCTCCAATTCAATAAATTACCTGCTCGTGACCGTATATCTCTGTGCACACTGGGAATAGAGTAATCACAGTGAGATGACGCAGAAAATTTTTCGCATGTTAAAAGAAAATTGAATAACAATATTTTCGTGACTGTATCACTTTTTACTGGTTTATGATAAACAAAGTGTATTTGTGTAAATACAAGGAATACACAATTCCGTAATCACTTAGCTAGTCGGTAACACCATTAATATCTTTGCCTTAAATTGACCACAATGTTACAAGAATACTAGTGCCTTAGGCTTTATACTGCGTTTTCGGGTTATTCAAATTTTACATATCTCTCTGAAATCAGAAATTTTTGTAGTCTCTAATCAACTATTGCTTTCAACCCTTGCGGCTTTACAATGGGAATGGGGTGATCGCTACCACGCTATTTCTTAATGTTTTTTATACAAAATTGTACAAAATATTAATATTTATAAATTATTAATATAAATATTTTATAAACATTAATATTTACAATACAATTACGAATTAATGTTTAAAACAAAGTCACTAGGTTTCTTGCTACATTTACCTAGGACCAGCTTAATTTCAATAAGGATTCATGTAATCTATCGTCATCGTCAACATCATCATTACAGCCCTTCACAAGTCCACTGCTGAACATAGGCCTCCCCCAAGGAATACCAGAAAGAACGGTTCTGAGCCACTTGCATCCAACGACTTCCTGTATGTCTTACCAGATCGTCATTCCATCTTGAATTTTTTTCCCCGTCGGTGGTCGGTTCTTCGAACTATATGGCTGGCCCATTGCCACTTCAGGTTACTCATCCGTTGGGCTATGTCGGACACTCTGGTTCAACTGCGGATACCCACATTTATAATTTTATCACGCAGAGAAACTCCGAGTACAGCCCTCTCCATAGCTCGCTGTGCGACCTTGAGCTTCCTTATCCGGCCAGCAAGAAAGAACTACGTCTCAGTTCCCATAGGTCATCACTGACAACACGCACTAGTTTCACAGTCTCGTTTTCAAGTTTTGAGGTATACTGACGAGAAGATGTGCCGCAATTTCCCGAACGCTGCCCAGCCAAGTTGTATCCGTCTATTAATCTCTCGGTTAAAGTTGGACTACTTTTTCGTTGCAACTACTCGGAACTCGTTGGTTGGGATACTTGTCAACAACTTCGAGCTTAGTGCTGCCAACAACTGCCAGCATAGGTGTGACATGGGGTTATACATGATCTTTGTTGTATGTCCATATTCATTTTAAGACCTATCCGTTGGGACGCACAAATGAGCTCATTTAGCATATAGTGCATTCTCCAGCGATTCTGCCATAAGGACTATACCGTCGCCAAATCGAAGTTGAGTGACGTACTTGCCGTTGATCTTAATACAGTATCCATTCCAGTCCATAAGCTTAAAAAGACTTCCAATGCAGCTGTGATGAGTTTCGGGGAAATAACGTCACCCTGTCATATACCTCTCTGCAGTTGGATAGGTTTCGTCCTCTGATTCTGTACTCGGATAGCCATCGTAGCCCTACTGTACAAACACTTCAGCACTTCGCTATGCCGAAAGTCAACTTGGCACCGCTGAAGAGACTTTTTTTTATAGGATAGGGTGACAAACGAGCACACAGTCCACCTGATGGTAAGTAGTTACTGTGGCCCATAGACATCTACATTTATCCTCGTTTGCGGATCAAAATGCAGATGCGTTGTCACCCGTGAGGACTAAGATGGAATCCCTCGTTTCCAATAAAAAGGGTCTCCGGTTCTCTACACTCACCATATGAAACACAGCAGCGTTAAGCTGCTATTTTACGCTGGTATTCTGTGAGAGCGTGGTCCTTCCCTAGTCGAGCCGACACATTCGGGCTACAACTATACTACTCATATAGCTGCAGCATGGCTCTACCACGTAAAAAACCTGTAGCACATGATGTGGAAAGAGACTGTAGCACGGCCCAAATTTGGACTGAATCAAAAGTTTTCTCATAGTCCACATACGCTAGGCAAAGTGGCAGATTGTACTCTTTTGCCTTCAGTATTTTTTTTGTACAATTTGCTGAAGGGTGTGTATGTGGTCTATGGTAATAAAACCTCTTCGGAAATCGATTTGTTCGGGAGGCTGGAAGTTGTCAAGTCTGCATGCATGAGATTCATAATGACTCTACAAAACAGCACCTAGACGCGGCTCAGAAGGAAAATCGGTCTGTAGTTCTTCAAGAGAGCGTTGTCGCCTTTCTTGAAGAATAAGACCACCGCATTTCTGCTTTACGCCTCGTCACAATGGAGGACGGAATTAAAGAGCTTCGGAAGGACTTTAAGTACCAGTTTTCCAATTTCAGAAACTCCGTTTTAAATCAATCCTCACCTGCCTTGCCGTTTTTAAGGTGATCCAGTCTTATCTCGCTCAGACTTACGTCCAAAATATCGTCGGAATATTGTCGAATAAGACTTGCTCTTGGATCGTTACTCACACTTGCGTTTGGCTTCAACGATGATGTGTACAGCTGTCCATAGAACTTCTCCATCTCACTCAAAATCTCAGGTGTCTCGGAAACGATGCTGCCACACTCGGTCTTAACCTTCGACGGTTGTCTCTTTCTTGCAGACAGATCTCTAACAAAGTCATTGGAGCAAGTGATCGAACAGAACCAGGATTCAGCTCGATCTCTTCTTCATTACGAGCAGTATTAAAGTTGCGTAAGTCCCACTGCATGCATTTGGAGATCTGTCTGTTTAGTTGCCTGTATACTGTCCAATCTACTGAAGACTGCATCTTCATTTCCCGTATAACAGCTATGAGATTAAGAGTGTGATCGGAGAGTTTTTGTCTTCTTCTGCGGCGGGTCTTGTAAAACTTAGCTTCGGCCGCATGGGCAGTTTCCACGAGCTTGCAATTCATATGGCCTACTGTATTGCAATCTTCTATGTTCTGAAAACGGTTTTGTCGTTAGAGCTTAAAGGTTTTGTGACATTGGATTAGAGCACGAGAGTGACGGAGCGTTAACTTCATTATACGTGACCTCTCCAACTTGTCGTTTCGATTCACTTTGCCTCTCACCATTCGGTGATCGCTGCCGGTTTTCACTCTTGCGATCACTGTGACGGTGATTATTATTACTCCCTTTCCCGCCGTTACCATGGTTACCACCGTATCCAGGAATAGCGGGGCTACCGGAGACTGGGGGCCGTCTCTTCGTAACTTTTATCATGGCAACTATGGCAATATACCCCATATTGCCATAGTTGCCACGCTTGGCAAGCGGGTTAGCAATTGCAGTTTTTTTATTGTTCTTTTGCTATTATCAGAACGATGCTGCTGCCCATATAGTAGCTCAGTTTCCCTCCGTCGCCTCTTACGGTACGCACGGGTAGATATGGGGTAATGGGTATTCTTACCCGCCACTACATGGGATGCAATCAATATTTGGGCTATATCTACGAGATGTAATCTATATTGTAAAAAATATTTTATTCTATTCTATTCTAATAACTTCAATAAGATACATCACAATAGTGAATAGTGGAGCTAGCTTAGAGAACCGAAGACCCTTTTTAATCTTAACGAGAAATTCTCTCTTTATTCTCAGGGGTGCCATTTTAATTCACCAACAATGATAGATATAGGTGTGGATAAGTTCTTTCGTTTTTATAGAGATCAGCATAATAATTTAGAATATTAAGCACGAAAATAAAATTCAATACAATGTATGTATGTATATACAAATAAAATTAAAGAAAAACTTGAAAAGAATATCCTTTACCCCATATTGTTCCGTGGTTGTCATAGCAGCGTCTTCTTAATAACACTAGAAAATTAAAACATAATTTAAAATTAAAAATTTTGTACAGCCGACTTCAATATAAGCGACTTCAAGACAGGTTATTTAAGAATAACTCAATAACCATTGGTCTGACCTTGATCAAATTCATAAGAGACTACAAGAGAACTATCAGCTTTCATATAAAAAAAGAATCATCGAAATCGGTTCACCCGGTACAATGTTATGAGGTAACACACATAAAAAAAAAAGCAAAAAAAAAAACACGTCTCCATTTTCGAAGTCGGCAGAAAATATGGTTGTTATGTATGATCCATACATTGTCTGCCCCCCCCCCCCCCCTTATGAGGCAGTCTATAAGGAGGCCTACTTTATGCAGGCTGTAACAATAAAATGAGAAGAAGAGATTGAAATTTTCAAATTGCATAAGTTTTACTTGAGTATTAGAATTGAGAACTTTACAAGGCAAATAGTGAGTAGACAGTTTGTAGATTAATAATGTGACTAGCACCTAGGATCCCGTCAATATTTTATAACAGCTAATATCTCGGTCGAACATTGGCCTTGTAACAATAAAAAATTAAACGTAATAGTATAACGACGTTGATTCCCCACGCCGATCTACGTGTTTAACTGCATTAAGTAATAAGATTAGTTATGAAGTCTTAGCTTTAATTTACTTTTATTGCTGAAGCGTAGTCAACTCGGAGAACTAAAATATCCTTACAACCTGTAATAATATTGGCTCTTATACCATTCGAACTGGGGCAGAGAAGTATATTATAATATAATGTTATGCGTGGGTGTGCGTGTGCGCGAGCGTGTGTGTGTGCGTGCGAGTGCGTGTTTGCGTGCGCGTGTGTCTTATTATAGAGAACTGGTGCACTAAGCCAGTGCTTAACTACAATTCCATCTGATGTAAAGTGGTGATATAGTCTAAGATGGTGAAGCGCACTGACTTAACAAAAGCCTATTCATTCCTGTATTGAATATACCCACATTGTAATCGTATACAAACATAGATGCTGGCAACATATTCCACTCATTTGCTGTACGTCTGATGAATGGTGTAGCTAACCGTTTGATATGAACGCGTGGTAAGTGAACAACGAAAGGTGGGAGGTATTATAGTATTTTATTACCGTCTATTCATTTGCTCATAAATCTACCACGCACAGAAATTCCGATCCACTCTCCATAGCACACTAAACACTTTAGGGTAGGTTAGGGTGCCTCATACGATCTGCTCTGAGGTGGAGAGGCTCTGTTTTGAGGATGTGAAGTGATAAACCATGTTTCAGATTTATATGTCTTGAAACTTTTCAGAGAGAGTGTTTCTTTTTTTCAGTGAGTAGAAGATGATTCTTAATCTCCCAAATAATGTCCAGCCGATTTGGACCTGTTGATTGACCTTTCGGTCAGAGTTAGAGTTACCAAGTTGAACAATTTGTTCTACGTAAGCATACTTGTCTTGCACACACTTGCTTCGCGTGTATTGTTCCCAACAACTACGATGTGTAACATGGACGTTACTAAAGTCCTTTATATTATCAATGTTCATCTCAAGACCAATCCGTTGGGTTACATTCAGGTCGTTAAGCATAGTGCTAAGGTCCTCTAACGATCCTGCTATATTCTATGTTGTCGGAAAATCTTATATGAGTGCTCGCCGTTGATGCTGATATGTTATCCTATCCGGTCCAGTAGCTTCAAAATGTTTTCCAATGCAGCGTTGATGGTGTGATGCTTCATAATTATTATTAATAAATAATAATTAAATTCATTATAAAGACATTTAAAAATGTCTTAGAAATTATATTGTAAACAATTAAAATGCAAATAATAAGCATAAAGTATTAAATATATTCATTTGGAGTATTGAATATTATAGTATTAGTAAACGCATAAATTGTCTCTAAAAATCTCTAAATTTATTAAAATTCTGCTTGAAAGATTCAAAATGTATTAAATCATATAAATACAAGTCGATTATATTGCAATAATAAAGAAAAATAACATTTGTAATATAATAGAAAATATGGATCAATAAGTTGATGAGTGTTCTTGTAATGTCCTTTTATATGGGAGCGTTGCCGGAGACGCATACCCAAGGTTGTACATATATATGGGATGGTCGGCTGATCGACTGCTAGTATTAAGGTTGCACAATGACTAGACCTATATAAGGGACTTATGAAAGTAAGGTCTAACGAACCAAAGCATTAATATAGAAGGTCTGTATGTTGCATAAGCATTATGATAGCAGAGTTATGACTTGAAGTCCCATATGAATAAGACATACAATAGTATATTCTATGAAATAAAGCAAATATGTGGAAGGTCTCAAATATGTAAAAGCATTATATTGAAAGAAATGGGACTTGAAAAGGATTATTATAGTGGCGAGTAGGTTGCTTCGCAGCCTCCGAGACCGAGGTAAACTTGGACTCGCTAACCGATGTGTCCTAAACATATCAATATCATCTTAGTGCCGGTGGAAAGCGGGTTTGTTGTAGCAATACGACTTGCCCGTGGACATCGCACACTTCTACCGTTTGTGAGCGGCGTCTTAGCGCATAGCGTTATGATACGTCGGCTATCTTTCGAATTAGGGTGAGCGAGTTTGGTAGTACTTTTAAGTGCAGCAAGCATACTCAACTCATTGTCTTAGTGCAATATCGCTATGATACGTGGAGTTTTGGCTACTGACGTCTTAGTACCGTGCCACTATGATGCGTTGGTGGTATTTTTAGTTAACAACATTATCAATTTTGTTACCAAAGTCGATAGGGATCATGTGGGTGTGTTGTGAGGGGGCGCCATCCGTATGATAGTTGCACTGATGCTTACTGCTACTTGCAGTATTTTGTCTTGTGATGGATCTGCGGGTGTGTTGCACCTGATTCGACGCATCTTGTGGTTCTGGTCGATGGAGGTATGTGGGTGGTGATGTCTGCTGGGGCTGTATGGGCGATATTGGGATGCTGTAAGCCCGACGATAGTCGTATTGATGCTTGTTGCGTTCTGCAGGATTGCGTCTCTACGATGGTTGTTTGGCGGGTCGCTATTTTCAATGGCGCTCCCTGCGTCTTGGTTTGACTCACAACCTAAGTAGCTTTGCCCAAGTCGGGTCCCTTCATTGCGGGGCTGCAGACTGTCTGTCCTCAATGATGTTTTATATAACAACATAATAATATATCTCTATAAAGTTCCCACCTTTGAAAGATTGAAGGCAACTTGTTGGTGGGTGAGACAAACATGATCAAAAATGCATATACTCAACGTCAGTGACACAAACCCTTTCTGATGGCGAATTATTACTATTATCTTATAACTGCCTATTGGCTATATCTGACATTGTATTCGTTGGTGGAGCATATGTGTCGACCTCATGCGGGTGGTAGCTGGAGGGAGAATCTGAGGAGGCTCTCAAGGCTGCGGCCGAAAGCCGCGCAACGTGGGACCCCATTCCCTTGAGGTGAGCGGTAGACTCATGACACGTTCTGCGGCCAATCGGCCGTGCTGACCATGCAATTGGTGGTGATGCCTTACACTTACATCACGTGTGCAAGAACGGCGATCTGGCAGGTGGTGACGCTCACGGAGGGCTTTTTATGGCCAGTGTATCTATTGTTGCCTAACCCGTGTGACGTACATTCACTGTGGCTGGATTTGATCGTATTCTGTATGGCGTTTACACGCATTGACATGCGCGACTTCGGTCGATGTTTGCGCTTACGCTGGTGCGTAAGCGCAAACATGGGCCAAGTCCTCTTTTACTGGTTCGCCAGTTATTTTGCTATGTACTACGGTCCAGTTCCCAACTTAGCGTACCCTACGGGGGGAGCGCATTAAAATAGTTGGCGCTCACCGTGCACGGCGTGTTCGGAGCCGTGTACCTCCTCCACATTTTTTTAAATGTGGGAGAGCGAAGCCCTTGTATCTGGTATTTGATATAAATATTGTGAGCCTTTTCCAAGCGGGAAGGAATTAATTAATAAGGAATTGATTGTTGTGAACCTGATACAAGTGGAATAGGGACAATTTATTGTTCTTAACTTTTTTGAGCTCTGTCTTCGTGAACGGGGTTCTTTAGCTTATAAGAAGCTACAAACAGCTTTTAATTGCTCTCGTTAATATTCATTCTTCCAAGATACACCTAAAAGAACTAAGTTACTATACAAACACAACGTAAATAAGGGTCCTAACTAAGTCGACCACGCCATAAATTTATTATACGGCCTATACGAGTATTTAAACCTTTAGAAAGTAAAAATATACTAGTCAATTAAATTAGATATATTTATATATCTTATAGTTATAGATTCTAACCAAGTATAAGTATAAGTATAGAAGAGAGAGAAGAGAAGGGGGGGGGGGGGGGTCGTTTCATTGGGCTTAGTGGATGTAATATCATTCTGTATTACACCATCTGCAGTTTGTTACATAATATGCTTACTTTCACTGCCTCATTGGTCACCAATCATGGCAACTGAGCTAGAAAACCGAGAAATAAAACTGCAGCTGGGAATGAATATACTAGAGATATTACTTTAAATCTGTGTCCGTATTTCCTTTGTCTCTCCCTGGACCAGTAGAAAATGTAACGATTTTTAAGAACATTATGAAAGGATTGTAACTGTGTATATTATATAATGTTTTTCTTTTATTTGTTTTGCAGGATATATAAGAACGGTGATTTAACGGGGCAGGTGTAGTGATTTTAGAAGAGACTAAACTAGACTTAATAATAAATAATTTTTGAAACAACACTTCTAAGAACATGGCAGTGTTAGATACAAACAGCATCGTAAAAATACCCTAGAGTGATTTTTCTGAGAGAAAACAAAGAGTTAGTTTGTATAAACTAAATGCTACCCTTATGTTCTCTTTTAAGCAAGTATAAGTTGCAATCTCACAATCCTCAACATCATTTACAACAGCCCTTTACAAGTCCACTGCTAAAGAAAATATCACAAGCACGCTCCTGAGCCACCTGCATCCATTGAATCCCAGTATATCTTACCAGATCGTCACTCCATCTAGTGGGCGTCACCCTACACTTCGCATACCAGTACGAGATTGTCACTCGAGAACCTTTCTTCCCCATCGGTTGTCGGTTCTTCGAGCTATATGGCCGGCACATCGCCACTTCAGCCTACTAATCCGTTGGGCTATGTCGGTTACTCTGGTTCTACTACGGATATTCTCATTTCTAAATTTATCATGCAGAGAAACCCCCAGCATAGCCAACGTAGTCAAGGTAAGTCCAACTTTTGTCAGTCGACGCCACGTCAGATATACCGCAAATCTTGAAAACAAGATTTTACCACCAGTGCGTGCTACGGACTACGTTTCAGACCTACATGTAAGCACTGGCTTACATGTAGGTCTGAAACGTAGTCCTTCACTGGTGGCCGTATGATGAAGCAGAAGTTTGCTCAGCGAGCTATCTCACAATAAAATTATTAATTATTTTACGAAATCAGATGAAATTTTACGTTAGTATTGCCTTATTTTTTACATTCGTGCATTTGGCTAGCTGAGAGAACAGAACAGAACAGAACAGAACAGAACAGAAACTTTTTTATTCAATATAGATTATAAATAATACTTATTGAAAGTCACTCTTTTGTATAATTACCACTGGTTCGAAAAAAACCTCTGTCCTGGGAAGAACCAGCAAGAAACCCAGCGGGACTTTTTTTTTTAAATAACAGCTTACAATCATGTATGTTACACAAATTAACAACACAACAAATTAGAAATAGCTTGGGAGCGATCACCTCACTTCCAGGGGTTATTATCATCTATAAATTCTTTAATATTATAATAACCCTTTTTATACAAACTTAGTTTAATAAAGTTTTTGAACTTTGAGCAGGTCAAATTTTGTATATTTTCTGGAATTTTGTTGTAAAAGCGTATACATCGCCCCAAGAATGAATTACTGACTCGGTGGAGTCGAGTAACTGGTACTACTAGCTTGTGTCTGTTCCTAGTATTTACAGAATGAATATCACTTATTTTTGTAAAACTACTTTTATTTTTGTGTACGTACATTACATTTTCATAAATGTATTAAGAGGCCAAAGTTAATATATTAATTTCCTTAAATTTTTGTCGCAGCGACTCTTTAGGCTTTAAATCATAAATTGCTCTTATGGCCCTCTTCTGCAAAACAAATATAATTTCAGTGTCAGCTGCGTGTCCCCATAGCAAAATACCATACGACATTATGCTATGGAAATAGCTAAAGTAAACTAGTCTAGCTGTTTCAACACTAGTTAGACTTCTAATCTTTTTTACAGCATATGCTGCAGAACTAAGTCTGCTTGCTAGCTTTGATATATGGGGGCTCCATTGAAGCTTCGCGTCTAGTGTGATTCCAAGAAAAATGGTGGTATCTACAAGACTCAGTTTCTCCCCATTTAAAATTACATTAGTATTTAATTGTTTGACATTTGGAGTTATAAATTTCATACATTTTGTTTTAGTGCCATTTAAATGCAAATTATTGACATTGAACCAATTCACTAATTTAGATATAGCATTATTTACTTCGTCATATTTTAGCAAATGTCGACTTAATTTGAAAATTAAAGAAGTGTCATCTGCAAATAATACTATATCATGGTTATCTCCTACTATGTAAGGTAAGTCATTAATATATACAAGAAACAGAAAGGGGCCGAGAATTGAGCCTTGAGGCACGCCCATCTGTACCATCGACCCGGAAGAACTCGTACTGTTGATGACAACTTTTTGCGTTCTCTTACTTAAATATGAAATAATTAATTTTAGAGCATCACTTCTTACACCGTAGTGTTGAAGTTTCCTGATTAATGTTTCATGGTGAACACAATCGAAGGCTTTGGATAGGTCACAAAATATACCCAAAGCATCCTGTGAATTCTCCCATGCATTAAATATATATTTAATCAGCTCAACACCGGCATCAGTTGTCGAGCGACCCCTTGTAAAACCAAATTGATTTTTATGAAGTAAATTATTTATATTAAAGAAATTTAACATTTGATCAAGAATAATTTTTTCAAAAATCTTACTAAGTGTTGGTAGTACATAAATAGGTCTAAAATTGGCGGGGTCTAATGTACTACCAGATTTAAATAAAGGTATTACTTTACTATACTTCATTAAATCAGGAAACACACCAGATTCGATACTAGTATTAAAAATAACAGCTAAATGAGGCGCGATTGTATCTATTATAGACGCAATAACTTTAACAGAAATCCCCCACAGATCCGCAGTTTTCTTAACATCAATAGTTTTAAAATATTTTACAATATCTTTTGATGATACTTTATGAAATGTAAAATTATTTGTACACGAAGAGTATTTAAAATACCTAGATTTTATAGGATATAAATGTGTGCGGAAATGCTGCAGTTAACATTATTTTGTATGTGGTAGAGCCATGTTGCAGCTATATTTCTGGTATAGTTGTAGCACGAATGCTCGGAATGGTCGGCTCGACTGGGGAAAGGACCTCGCTCTCAAAAATACCAGCGTAAAATAGCAGCTTGATACAGCTGCGTTTCGTATTGTAAGTGTAGAGAACCGGAGATCCTTTTTACTGGAAACGAGGCATTCCATCTTAGTCCTCAAGGGTGACAACGTATCTGCATTTTGATTCGTAATCGAGGATAAATGTAGATGTCTATGGGCCACAGCAACCACTTACCATCAGGTTGACTGTGTGCTCGTTTGTCACCCTTATCCTAAAAAAAAAATTAATACAAATAAAAAGGTTTGTAAATATTTCGGAATCCTTTATTCCTATTATGTTCAGTACGATAATTTTGTTGGATATTTTAAGTGCAAAGCTGTTTTTTTGTAAACATTTTATCGGGAGTATTGTGTTCAAAGTAATTTGACGCTCACAGACATTTGACATGTTTGATATGTTCTTAACACACACTGCGGTTGGCATGCAGACGGCCAGCGCTGTTTTATGTTCTAGCTCTGCTATGCGTTCGACTTACCATTAGATTTATGAGTCAGTATTTGCAAATTTCTTCTCAATATTTTGTATCTATTTTCTATACTGTTTTCGTTTTCTAATATTAATATTTAAATCGAAAAATCTAAACTTGTATTTTATGAAATATAGTATTGTCCTATATTACTGGTAAAGTTGATTATTAAATAAGTGATTTAGTCTCTGTAGACGTATGACTTTTCTAAAGCGTCCTTAGACAAGGTGAATATATCGCGCGAGAACCAAAACTGCTACACATCATAAAAATAAAAGTGATGTCGGTCTGAAGTTTCGAAATAACTGCCTTATGTATATTGCGCTGAGGGTGTTATTAGCATGACTTTAAGACATGAATTACCATTTTTAGGGCTACGTAATTAAACAACAATAAGAAAACAAGTTTTAACAGTGGTAGAGCCAAGCGGTAGCTTTTGCTGTGGCACGGATGGGCCAGCTCGAACCGGGGGTGGTACCACGACCTCACAGAATGCGTGAAGTAGAGGTTTACCTCTGCGTTGCGCTTGGTGAGTGCAGGTGGCCGGAGGCCGAATCCCCCCCCCCCCCCCATCAACATGGTAGTGGAATTAAATAAAAGACTACCCCAGGAGGGTACCAGCACCCTTGGAGAATCCCTCGCTGAGCATCCACGACCAAACTACTCCACTCCTGGGCGTGGGTGCTCAGGCTGCCCCGCGTATTCTGGGGGGGGGGGGGGGCGAAATTCCGCTCAAGACGAAACCTGCTCGGGGCAAGCGGACCAAGAAGACAAAGGCAACGCCTGCCACGCTTACCGTGGATTTCTGCAATATCAGGGGACTTCATTCAAACCTTAACGCCGTCCACTACCATCTGGAGATAGATAAGCCGGCCTTGCTCTTTCTAACCGAGACACAGGTATCCTCTCCGGCTGATACTTTGTACCTCTCCTACCCGGGGTACAAATTAGAACGCTCGTTTGTGCCCCGGGCTGGAGTTTGCGTGTATTTTAGAGAGGATATCTGTTTTCGACGCCTCGGCAGTCTTGAAGGCCATCCTATGGCTGCGCGTAGACAGCGACGACCATCCCCGCGTCTACGGGTGCCTCTATAGGTCCCATAGTGGTAATGCCGACACAGACCGACTCATCGACAACGTCCAAATGTCTGCAGACTCCGTGCTACAACAGGTCCCATCCGCAGAGATCATGATACTCGGTGATTTCAACGCCCACCACGCTGAATGGCTTTGGTTCTCGTTTAACCGATCATGCGGGTAGATCTGTCTATGACTTTGCTTTGGCATATGGTCTAACACAACTGGTTACTTCGCCTACGCGGTTCGCAGATGTGGAAGACCATGTACCTTCCCTGTTGGACCTTCTGCTGACCTATCATGCGGACGGATATCAGTTCTCCGTCGATGCCCCTCTGGGCTCTTCGGACCATTGTCTGTACCGGAGTACGGTGCCACTCACGCTCCAATCGCAGTTTCGATCTACAGCTTGCCGCCGTGTTTGGCACTATAGGTCAGCTGATTGGGACGGGATGCGGTCTTTTTTTGCATCCTAACCTTGGGGGCGGTTTTGCTTCTCGCCGGAAGATCCCAGCGTTATTGCTGATTCTGTTGCTGATGTGGTACTTCAGGGTATGGAACTTTTTATTCCATCCTCTGTGGTGCCCATCGGAGGCAGATCCCAGCCATGGTTTGGTCGCTCCTGTAAAATAGCCTCACGCTATAAGCAGGAGTGCTACCAGGCTTGGGCTGACGCATCAACGTCTCGGGATGTAAACACCAGCGCACTTAAAATGAAGTATAATTCCGCCTCCAGGTCCTTCAAAAGCGTCATTGCCAAGGCAAGGTCTGAGCACATCGGCAGAATTGGCGAGAAGCTAGTTCGCCTTCCTTCGGGAACCCGTGCATTCTGGTCTCTCGCCTAGGATGTCCAAGGGAACTTCTGCCAGCCATCTCTTCCATCTCTGCACAGAGAGGACGACTTACTGGCCCATGCCGCAAAGGAGAAAGCCGATCTGTTGAGCTCTCTTTTTGCGTCCAACTCGACTCTAGATGACGGGGGGAACACACCGCCAACCATCCCGCGATGTAAGTGCTCCATGCCGGATGTGCGATTTACACAGCGCTCGGTCCGCAAAGCACTCTTCTCCCTGGACGTCAGCAAGTCGAGGGGGCCCGATAGGGTCCCTCCCATTGTGCTGAAGACGTGTGCTCCGGAGTTGGCATCGGTTTTAACGCGTCTTTTCCGGTACTCCTACTCCCAAGGCGTAGTCCTGAACTCATGGAAGACAGCTTTGGTGCACCCGATCCCTAAACAAGGCGACAGCTCAGACCCGTCCAACTACAGGCCTATCGCCATCACCTCCTTGTTCTCCAAAATAATGGAAGCCGTTATAATTTGCCAGCTCATGAGGTACCTTGAGGATCACCAGCTGATTAGTGACCGCCAGTACGGTTTTCGTCGGGGTCGATCAGCTGGTGATCTTCTAGTCTACTTAACTCATAGATGGGCGGAGGCAGTAGAGTCCAAAGGGGAGGCATTAGCCGTTAGTTTGGACGTGGCGAAGGCCTTTGATCGGGTCTGGCACAAAGCGCTTCTCTCGAAGCTTCCTGCCTATGGGCCTCCCGAGAAATTGTGCAAATGGATCACCAGTTTCCTTGCTGATCGGAGCATCAAGGTCGTAGTAGACGGTGCATGTTCTGATCTCAAGCCTATCAACGCTGGTGTTCCACAAGGCTGCGTGGTATCACCAACGCTGTTTCTCCTGCATATCAATGATATGTTGCTAATTACTGGTAGAATTCATTGCTATGCAGACGACAGCACTGGTGATGCCTTATATACCGGCCGTGCCAATATTTCTCGGGAAAACGTCGCCGAGTACCGGGACAAACTTGTGTCTGAAGTCGAGTCTTTGCTTAACAAAGTCTCGGATTGGGGCCGACTAAATCTAGTCCAGTTCAATTCCCAGAAGATACAAGTTTGCGCGTTTACTGCTAAAAAGAACCCTTTTGTCGTATCTCCTCAGTTTCAAGGCACTCCCGTTGCTGCCTCAGTCAGTATCGGAATCCTTGGCGTCGACATATCGAATAGTGTGCAGTTTCGTGGTCACTTGGAAGGGAAGGCCAAATTGGCCTCTAAAAAGCTTAGCGTGCTCAGCAGAGCGAGACAGTATTTCATGCCGGCACATCGCTTGCAACTTTACAAAGCGCAAGTTCGGCTCCACATGAAATACTGTTCTCATCTCTGGGCCGGTGCACCCCAGTGCCAGCTCCTTCCACTTGACCGCATCCAGCGCTGAGCGGTTCGAATCGTCGACGACCCAGTTCTTTCTGATCGGCTCGATACACTGGCACTGCGTAGAGATGTTGCATCTCTTTGCGTATTTTATCGCATCTATCACGGGGAGTGCTCTGAGGAATTGTTCGGACTAATTTCAGCCGCTCAGTTTCAACATCGCACATCGCGACAAACTCGCGTTACTATCTGGATGATTGGCGGTCCACCATTGTGCGATTTAGAAGAAGTTTTCTCCCTCGCACGACTTCCTTGTGAATCAATTACCACCAGCGAATTTTCCGGACCGATACGACTTAGGAACCTTCAAGAAAAGAGCTCAAACCTTTCTAAAAGGTTTGCAATGCATTTGCACTTACCCTGGTGTTGCGGTTGTTCATGGGCGGCGGTAGTCGCTTACCATCAGGTGAGCAGCATGCTCGTTTGCCCCCTATTCCATAAAAAAAACCTTATTTTAAGTATATAAATTTTTGTCTGTCTGTCTCATCTGCTCTGTCCGAGCTAATCTTCTGAATGACTTAGCCGATTGCTGTGAAGATTCACGAACAAATAGAGATCAATATCAGGAGTGATGTGGCTATATTTTGTTCGAAATACTTGGAGATTTCTTTAGTCAGATGAAAAAAAATTAAAAAATAAATAGCCCTTTTGAACAGTAGTAGAGCCACGCGGCAGCTTTTGCTGTCGCACGGATGGGCCGGCCCGAACCGGGGTGGTACCACGACCTCACAGAAAACCAGCGTGACGTAGAGGTTAACCTCTGCGTTTCGCTTGGTTAGTGCAGGTGACCGGAGACCCTTTTTACTGGAAATGAGGCATTCCATCTTAGTCCTCACGGGTGACAACGCATCTACATTTTGATTGTAATAGAGGATAGATGTAGATGTCTATGGCCGCAGCAACCACTTACCATCAGGTGGTCTGTGTGCTCGTTTGTCACCCTTATCATATAAAAAGCCCTTGGTAATAACCATAAAATAACTGATGACGCTTGTATATGGCAGAGACAAAAACTCTTTTAAAAATAAATTTATTTAATACTTTTGAACTAACCTAAAATATAGTAGGTGATACAGAGAACATGGTATGATGATGTATTGAGGGATCAAAAGATTTGGTTTAAATAGTGTAGGAGCTAGGAGGTGGGGGTTAACATAAGGGAATAACATTGTCTTGGGTGTTATGCTTACTTGTGGTAAACTATAATCATTAGCATATAATATTACAGTCGAATTAGTGTAGCTTCTAAGGAAGTAAACAATATGATTTATAAAGTATACAGTTTTATTACATAAAGTAAATAGTATCTTATTACAGAACATTAGTTTGGCTTCTAAGCAAGTAATTTATTAAATAAACAATATAAAGTGTACATGACTTATAATATAAAGTAAATAGTATCCTATTACATAACATGCTATATTACAGATGCCAGTTCCGGAGGAACAGATCGCAACTAGTTAGTTAATTAACTAGTTTTTAAAAAAAAAAAAGAATTCAAAGCGGCTCGGGTTAAAATTACATGATTGCGTTGAACACTTCAGTCCGCCGGGACTATTTGATGTGTTGCTTTCGAAAGATCGGAATTATAAAATAATTTAAACTTACTTTAATTTAATTAAACAACGTTGGTAATAGTAAGATTGGAATAACACAGACGCCGTCCCAACGCTCATGCATATTAATTATAGTACGTACAATTACCGAAATGTCCCAAATAAGGACCCACATTTACAGAACAAACATTTCAACTGTCTTCTATTTTAGGAACTATTGTTTCCCGTCAACTGCTGTTTTCAACAAGCTTCATTAAGATTTACGATGATCGAGACGAGAATTTTGCTTTACTATTTGTTATTTTGAGTTAAAACTAATTGTACGGATTTAATCACCTTATTTTTTGCTTATTTTTAACTCCTGATGACATAAATTAAATTCCGAAAGCCGAAAACCGGCCTTTTTTTTTTTTTTTTTTTTTTTTTTGCGGATGGAAAATCATCAAATGACGCCTTTCGCTCTGGGTGGAGCGGAAGGGAGTGTCAGACTTTTACTGACTAAAAACCATCCGTGTTCCTTCAGTGCCCTTACGTTCCGGAGCCGCGGTATCTCTTTCGAACAGCCCGCAGCCCCGGCAGGCGTCGGCCCTTGCGGGCCCCTTCACGCTGCTGACAGCTCTTTGAGGCGCGCGTGGAACAAAACGCGCCGTCGACACGGCCTGTCGTCGTTAGACGGACGGACGGCGAGCTACCCATTGCTCGCCGTCCACAGGCCCGCGCCTACGGTGGCCGGGGGCCACGACGTAGCCCCCGACGCCCGGGGCGTCTCCCGCGGCGGCCGGGAAGGAAAGCTGTTGCTCTTTCCTTCTCCCGCTCCGCCACCTCCTTCGCTAGCATCACTGCT
>JAVANC010000020.1:48311438-48444127 GCA_033319125.1 Parnassius glacialis | reverse complement strand
CACCACCGTACATCGCGACAAAAGTCGCGTTACCATCCATACCATTTGGATGACTGGCGGTTCACTACTGTGCGATTTAGAAGAAGTTTTCTTCCTCGCACAACTTCCTCGTGGAATCAATTACCACCAGCGAATTTTCCGGACCAAAACGGCTTAGGACCCTTCAAGAAAAGAGCTTACACCTTTCTAAAAGGCCGGCAACGCATCTGCAATTCCCCTGGTGTTGCGGTTGTTCATGGATGGCGGTAGTCACTTACCATCAGGTGAGCCGCATGCTCGTTTGCCCCCTTTTCTATATAAAAAAAAGTTAAATATATATAAAGCTATCATGTTTACATTGCCTTACATACAGGGGTGGCCACAGAAAAATAAGCTAAAATATAATTTAAAATGAATAACTTGACATGTAATAGTAACTGCTTGTTTATGCTAAACTTTTTCATTAAATTATTTATGCCAATCACATGAAATTTATCTTTTTAATACTTACTCTTTGTTAAATTTAATTTACGACTGTTTTATGGGATAGCGAGGGAATTTTGCTTATCGACTACCTACCCAGGGGAACTACGATGAATGGCCAATATTACGTCAATTTATTGACTCAGGTTCGAGAGGCTATTGTAAAGAAACAACGTGGGAAACTGACGCGCGGAGTGCTTTTTTTGCAAAACAACGCACCCGTTTACACCTTACATTTGGCAAGCCATGAAAGATACGGGTTTCTCAGAGATTAACTACCCTACGTGTAACCCAGACCTAGCATCTAGTGATTTTTTCCTGTTTTCCAATTTGAAAACGGACTTACGGGGCCAGAGATTTGCAAATGACAACGAAAATGACAACAAAGCACCAGAAATAGGAATAGGTTGGTTTCTGCTATAATTCCCAAGAGTGCGAGATTACATAAAAATTGCTATTGGATATGAATGACAGTTTATAATAAGATACGACAAGTATTTCAAGACCTACCTTTCATTCAATTTAAAAGAGAATTATACAACTTTCTCAGTGAAAACGATAGATAATAGGAAATTAACAAACAAATTCAATGGACCAATTATGAAATGTTTATTAATTATTTCCCATTTATTGATTTCTTGTTGCATTTTGTTATAGACACTACTCATAAATATTATCATTCCAATATTTTACAGTTTTAAAGATGTGTATGCTATTAATAATCTACGTGGTAGAGCTATGCTCTACGTAATAGAGCCATGATCTACGTGGTAGAGCCATGCTCTTCGTGGTAGAGCCATGCTCTACATGGTAGAGCCATGCTGCAGCTATATTAGTAGTATAGTTCTAGCACGAATGGGTCGGCTCGACCGCGGAAGGACCACGCTCTCACAGAATACTAGCGTAAAATAGCAGCTTAACACTGCTGTGTTTCGTATGGTGAGTGTAGAAAACCGGAGACCGTTTTTACTGGAAAAGAGGCATTCCATCTTAGTCCTCACGGGGGACAACGCATTTGAATTTTGATTCGCATACGAGGATAAATGTAGATATCTATGGGCCACAGCAACCACTTACCATCAGGTGGACTGTGTGCTCGTTTGTCACCCTATCCTATATAAAAAAAGGTAAATTGATAAAACATCTTTATATAACATATACCACAAGTTATATCAGGAAATACTTTTCCTGATATAACATTTATCATCAAAATTTAAATTAAGCCAGATTATATTAAAAATAAAAAAATCTCTGTATAAGTTCAACACAAACTGAAAATGTAATAAACTCGTTTGTGAGCATGAAACGCTAATGTGAAAAGTTGAGAGTTGCAGAACTTTGATCACAAGCTCGGACGTAATATTTGTTTTTCAGTTCACATTTAAATGAGATAAAATTTCAAGCGACGAATTTGGTTGAACATTTCAAAAGTAGGTATTTTTGAATCAAAATTAAAAACTAACCAAAAAAAATAATAAATGCATTTAAAAAAAATCATCCTGATGGTTAGAGGCTACTGCAGTTATAACTGATAAAAATATTAAAAGCTATTAGTATGAATTTAATAAAAACCGGCAGGGCAGCTTATTTTCAGGAAAACTTGATCGTCGGCGGATGGCTGCTCCTGTTTTATCCTTTAAATAATGGTTTAAAGTTCATTTTGATACGTAAAAGTGATGTAATTTTACGTAATAAGTGTCTATTCTTAAGACCTTTTAGTGGAAACGAGGAAATAAGTGCTCCGATATTGATCGAAAATGATTCAAAAACTTTGCAATGAATAATAATATAAATATAGGCAAATCTTTGCTTTGAACACTGGCAAAGGTACAACCGTAAGAGTCAGTAAAGCAGCCTTGTTGCAACTATATAAACATAAATACGTATCGTTGAGCTTTCGAGAGCAGATACAGGTCAATGAACACTTTATACACAAAGAAAATAGATTGCAATTAGTGCAAGGTAATTAAGAGTACACACCGCCTTTGTAATGAATATAAAGTTTCTGTATATTCATTTAAATGCAAAGTTTGGGGCGCCACAAATTTAATCTCGGTAAATGTGCAAAGAAAGTATATGCTACTACATTTTATTTGATTATCAAAGAAATTAGAATTTCAATAAATTGTAAAAGGCGATTTCAAGTAAATAAATAGAATAAAATAATTTTCCCTTAATAGATTCTGAAGCCGGGGTTTTAATACTTATTATACACACTATCTGTTAGCATCAACTTCCACAGGACTTTCCGTTTCTTCAAGGTCGGCATTTGACTTTCATTAAAAGTGTAATTACTTATCCTTTTCAGTGAACTATGGAATATCACAAGCTCGAATATGTTCCAAAATACTTATATCAATAATGTAGTATATTTTTTAAGTGGAATTTACTTTGCGTAATATAATTATATTATGCAAATTGAATGTTTTGAAAGACCTATTCATGTCCAATAAAGTTCTTAAAACACACTGATCTGCTTTAGTAGAGTTATATTACTTATATAATTCTGCTTCCTTATATACGAGGGCGACACTGAAAGTTTTTAGAACTGGCCACTTGTAAACGATATAATAAAGAAAATAAGTTCTGTAGCGCGCCGATACTTACCTATGTCACCCGATGTCTCACTATCCCCTCTCGTACGATACCCCGCCACGGGATCACGCCACTCGTCCGAACCTTTGACCGCCGCTATAAGCAGTATGCTGGCTGACTAGCTCCGAGCTATACCTATGTTTATTATTGACTGTTCCCGCGCTCGCGCTGCGTTTCGCAAGACGTTGTTTATGTACTTACGTGTCAATAGTTGCCTATATGTTACTATATAAGTGAATAAACTGTACATTCGTATTATTTGTAACGTTTCATTTATCATGCGTGACCAGTGAACGTTATAGTTCAAATTTTAAAAATCTAACCTTTTGCCAATATTAATGTGTATGTATTTTATTAATTTGTCATTTGTTTGCGATTTAGCAGAAAATTAAAAATTATCTGTATCACATCAGCATGAATTTAACGCGAGAAAATTTTCGTACAATGATTTTTATGACTTTCGATGTCATTTAAGTCAACAAAAAAGTTATGATAGTCTTCACTTGGCCCTTCACGATAAGGCCTCATCTCGTGCCACTGTTTCCAACTGATCTAATGGGTAAACTTAAACTAGTTTTTAGTTCTCTCTGGTCGCACTAATCTCACGGATGATCAGAGTGAGGGACCGCCTTCTACAGCGACGACTAAAAATAACATCAGTGTTGTGCGGCGTATGAAAGAGACAAAAGAGTGACATATCAGCAGAGTTGGACAAGCTTAGGCACGAGTATGAGTAAAATACACAAAATCCTCCATGAACATTTAGTGGTCAGGAAGATTTGTGCCCTGTGGATACATCATAATTTGACAGAGGCCCAAAAACTTCATCTAGTTGATTGGTGTCGTGAAATGGTTCAAATATTTAACGGAGGTGACTTAAATACTGTGTTCGACATACTAACGAGTGAGGAGTTGTCAATAAAAGTCAAGAGAGGTCGAGGCGTGGAAAAGCAAATGGTGGCCTCGGTCTTCGGAAGGACAGGTCATTACGCAACAATTGTTTTAGAGGATCGGAAAACAGTTACTGCAGAGTGATACACTAACTATTGTTTGCCACTTGTCTTGGAAAAAGTTTGGGAGAAACGACCTCGCAGATCGGATTCTCCTTCACCACGACAACGCCTCGTCGCACACCGCTTTCACCGTTTCAACTTTATGTTTGAGGATAATAATGTCCTTCAGCAATCTTGTCACGTCTATATAGGTCAAAATTGACCGGGTCTTCTTAAAGTTAACTTCGCCTACGCGGATTTCAGATATGGAGGATCATACAACTTCCTTGTTGGACCTTCCGCTGACATATCATCCGGACGGATATCAGATTTCCGTCGATACCCCTCTCGACTCTTCGGACTATTGTCTGATCCGGAGTGTGGTGTCACACATGCTTGTCTCGCGGTTGCGTTCTGCAGGTTGCCGCCGTGTTTGGCATTACAGATCGGCGGACTGGGACGGAATGCGGTCTTTCTTTGCATCCTACACATGGGGGCGGGATTGCTTCTCGCCGGATGATACCAGCGCAGTTGCTAACTCTGTCGCTGATGTGGTGCTACAGGGAATGGAACTATTTATTCCATCATCTATGGTACCCATCGGAGGCAGATTTCAGCTTTGGTTTTTTCGCTCCTATAAAATTGCATTACGCAATAAGCAGGAGTGTATCAGGCCTGGGCTGGGGCTTCGGTGGCTCAAGATGTAAACACCAGCATGCTTAAAAAGAAGTATAACTTCGCCTCCAGGTCCTTCAAAAGAGTTATTGCCAAGGCAAAGTCAGAGCACATAGGCAGACTTGGCGACTAAACTAGTTCGCCTGCCTTCAGGAACCCGTGCATTCTGGTCTCTCGCCAAGGCTATCCAAGGGAATTTCTGTAAGCCATCACTACCATCTCTGCACAGGGAGGACGACTCACTGGTCCGCCGTAAAAGAGAAAGCCGACCTTATAGGCTACCTTTTTGCGTTTAACTTGACTCTTAATGACGTTGGAACACACCGCCGACCATCCCGCGGTGTGAGTGCTCCATGCCGGATGTGCGGTTCTCACAGCGCTCGGTTCGTAAAGCACTCCTCTACCTGGACATCCACAAGTCAAGTGGGCCCGAGGGAATCCCCCCAAATGTGCTGAGGACGTGTGCTCCAGAGTTGGCACCTGTTCTAACGCGTCTTTTCTCGTACTCCTACTCCACTTTTTCATCCACCAGATCCCTAAAAAAGGCGACCGCTCAGATCCGTTCAGCTACAGGCCTATCACCATCACCTTCTTTTTCACCAAAATAATGAAATCCATTATAAACTACCAGCTCACGCGGTACTTTGAGGATCACCAACTGATTAGTGACCCCGACTACGGTTTTCGTGGCGGTCGATCAGCTGGTTATCTTTTGGTCTACCAAACTAATAGATAGACGGAGTCAGTAGAGTCCAAGGAGGAGGCATTGGCCGTTAGTTTGGAGATTGCGAAGGCCTTCAATCGGGTTTGTCACATGCGCTTTTTTCGAAGCTCCCTTCCTATGGGCTTCCCGAGAAATTGTGCAATTGGATCATCAGCTTTCTTGCAGATCGGAGTATCAAGGTCATTGAAGACGGTTCATGCACCGATTACAAGCCTATTAACGCTGGTGTTCCACAAGGCTGCGTGCTATTACCAACACTGTTTCTTCTGTATATCAATGATATGTTGCAAACCGGTAACATTCATTGCTGTGCGGATGACAGCACTGGTGATGCTCTATACCCCGGTCGTGCCAATACTTCTCAGCAAAAAGTCACCGAGTACCGGAACAAACTTGTGTCTGAAGTCGAGTCTTTGCTGAACAAAGTCTCGAATTGAGGGCGACTAAATCTAGTCCAGATTAATCCTCAGACACAAGTTTGCGCATTTACCGCTAAGAAGAAACCCTCGTCGTGTCGTATCTCTTTAGTTTCAAGGCACTCCTCTTGATTCCGCAGCCAGTATCGAAATCCTCGACGTCAACATATCCAGTGACGTGCAGTTTCATTGTCACTTGGAATAGAAGGCCAAATTGGCCTCTAAAAAGCTTTGCGTGCTCAGCAGAGCGGGACAATATTTTATGCCTCCTACTTTACAAGGCGCAGGTTTGGCCTCATATAGAATACTGTTCCCATATCTGGGCTGTGGCTCCACAGTACCAGCTCCTTTCACTTGACCGCATCGAGCGCAGAACGGGTCGAATCGTTGACGACCGAGTCCTAATCGATCGGCTCGATTCATTAACGCTGCGAAAAGATTTTGCATCCATTTGCATTTTCTTTCGCATTTACCACGGGGAGTGCTCTGAGGAATTGTTCGGATTAATCCTAGCCGCCAAATTTCACGAACGCACATCGCGTCAGAACTCTCGATACCATTCACACCATCTGGATGATTGGCGGTTCACTACTGTGCGATTAAAAGATTTTTTCTGCCTTACACAACTTCCTTGTGAAATCGATTAACATCTGTGATTTTTATGGACCGATACGACTTAGGGACCTTCAAGAAAAGAGCGTTCTCCTTTTTAAAAGGCCGACAACGCATCTGCGATTCATCTGGTTCCCTTGGTGTTTCAGTTGTTCATGGGCGGCAGTAGACAGTTACCATCAGGTGAGCCCCATGCTCGTTTGCCCTCTCTCCTATAAATAAAGGTCTTTCTGTTTTATCAGAGCTATTATGTCCTCTAGGTCTCATTGGGTGACACCTTCCCTATTGCGCTTGATTTGTCTTCCCGATGTCTTAACTGATGTAAACAGGAGACTTTTAGCTGCACTAATGTCTTCCGGTTTAAAGGCCGTAATACGCAGTCTGATCATTGAATCTTCATCCATCATATCACAGTTGTTCTGTATAAACGCCAGAACCTCGTTTATAACTAAATTTCAATTCACGAACTTTAACATTTTAGAGGTCGTTGAACTTTTCATTGCAACCGCTATTAACGAAGGTACGTACGCTCGCTACAACGCACCGCGCGGAACTGTGACTTATATAAGTAGGTTTCTTTTTCTGGCAGCGCTGTCAACAACCGACACCTAAATCAAGCTATCGAAGTTTTTATACGACTCGTATAAAAGCAAGCTAAGTAAGCTATATAAAAGCTTCATACTTACAATATCTACCTTTAACCTGCTTCGGTAGCTAAAAAGCAGTTTAACTACAGCTGTGTTTTAGTTTAAAGGGCAAGAATAAGAGAGTCAAAATTGTTACAGACTTAGTTATTTAACAGTCACACAAACTTGTGAGAAGGTACTCATGGCCTTGTTCGTTTGAAGTTGGTGGCTGGGCTGGTCTGTGGACGACAGGAGTCATTTACAATGAAATTAGATATTAGGTTGATTGTACCTCTAACATTATAAAATAATGTGATTACATTACATGGATATATAACACGTGTGCGAAAATAACAAAACATATTTATTGAATTTTCAAAGTAAAAAATATAAGCAAGAAGCATGAAATTACCTGTACTTTAATAGGTTTTGAGAAATTTAAAGTATTTCTTGTTCATCTGGGTAGGTGCCGCCCTCTCACCTGCTTCTTCCGTCAAATAGCATAACTAGTGCTTGCACTGCTGTATATCGGGGTGAACGGTATATAGAGTCAGTATAAGTACTGTCTGTGAGACATACCATCATAGTCCTAACAGGTGAAACACATCTGTAGCTTTCTTTGGTTGAAGTGGGCTGCAGATGTCCACGGATTGCAATAGCCAGTTACAATCAGGTGAAAATTAATTTCGTTTGTCATTTCCTTTTTTTTTTCAAATATAACTATTTTATTCATACAAGTGGGATGCTAAATATGTTTATCCTGTATTATATCCTATGAATAACTTTTATTTGATAATTAAAAAGTCAAAAAAGCAAAAAAATATATTCCTTTCTTCAGAAATATTTTTCAAAATACGTTCCCTAAGATGGAGATTTTAGCAGAAGCAGTACCGGCATTGTGCTTGTTTATATAAGTCAACTCTGCATCGCTGCTATAGTTCAGTTGGGCGAGACTGGGGAAAACGTTTTGAAGACACACAAAACACACAAACACTCACGCCTGTCACCCAGAAGGGTGGGCAGAGACTACGGACTTCCATTTGGCGCGATCCTGGCACACCTCTCTCGCCTCCTTTACATCCATATATCTACGCATAAACGCTCGTCGGCTAAGGGTACGCCTAATCTGGCCCATTTATTCAATGTACCACCGAATCGGTCGATAAATCTTCGTATAAGGTGTCCCTTCCCAATTCTGCCTTTCACTTCTGGAACATAAATTTGCTTTGTCACTCTTTCCTCGTTTATTTTTTCTACATAACCAAACCACCGAAGCATTCCTTTTTTAATCCTGGTCACAACGTCATCTTGCAAAGCACACTTTTCTCTTATCACACTATTTCTCACCCTGTCATTCAGATTCAGCCCTAGCATACTCCTTAATGACCGCATTTTTACAGCATTTATTCTACTCTCCTGCTTCTTTTTTTTTTATAGGATAAGGGTGACAAACGAGCACACAGTCCACCTGATGGTAAGTGGTTGCTGCGGCCCATAGACATCTACATCTATCCTCGATTACAAATCAAAATGTAGATGCGTTGTCACCCGTGAGGACTAAGATGGAATGCCTCATTTCCAGTAAAAAGGGCCTCCGGCCACCTGCACTCACCAAGCGAAACGCAAAGGTAAACCTCTACTTCACGCTGGTTTTCTGTGAGGTCGTGGTACCACCCCGGTTCGAGCTGGCCCATCCGTGCGACAGCAAAAGCTGCCGCGTGGCTCTACCACTGTTATGTTACTCTTTTGCCAGACCCAACTGTCACTACTATAAATTAAAGTAGGGACTAACACAGCTTTATGAATTGCCATACGTGCCTTCTTTGACACATTCTGACTCTTCATAATAGCGAAGATGTATTCATAATAGAAAATTTTGAAGACATTGAATGAAATTGATTTTATTATTTTTTTAACTGGCCACGTTCACCAAAAGAAAATGTTAGGATTTTGCATAAAACATTTGCAATTACTTACTATAACGCACATGGAAATATGTGGGATCATTTCAAGAATAAAAGTTTTTGAACAACGTAAATGCACAAGTTAATGCTGCTAGGTTTCGTAGGGGGAGTGTACAGAACCAGGGAAACCTAATATCTGGAAACGAGGCTTTAATTCGATTCTTAATCGAAGATGGATGAGATATCTATAGTCCACGCCATACACTGGACTTATTATCAAGTGGACTGTGTGCTCATTTTTCACCCTTATTCTATAAAAAAGCTAATGCTGTCACCTACATCTTTTGACTACAACAACTCAATCAGCTCACTGCCTCGTTGGTCTAGTGATCGTAAACTATCATGAGGTATTTTATCAAGAAATTCTTAGTAGTAGCCCGGAGTAAGAGAGAGAGAGAGAGAGAGAGAGACAGTGAGAGAGAGAGAGAGAAAGATAGAGATTTGTTGTTACCCCTGAGTATTAAGATGGAATGCCTGTGGTGCGTAGTACTTGTCGGTTAAAATCCCATTATTGTTCACAAATGGGTTGGCTCGACCGGGGAAGGACCACGCTCTCACAGATTACCAGCGTCAAATAGCAGCTTCATGCTGCTGTGTTTCTTATAGTGAGTGTAGAGAACCAGAGACCCTTTTTACTGCAAAGGAGGCATTCCATCTTGGTCCTCACGGGTGACAACGCATCTGCATTTTGATTCGCAAACGAGCATAAATGTAGATGTCTATGGACGACAGCAACCACGTACCACGGTGGACTGTGTGCTCGTGTGTCACCCTATCCTATAAAAAAATACATACATAACATATACAGGGCAACATAATGATTATTTATATTTACGCGAAGACTACACATTAAATGAAACTAATTTTTACGGATTTTACCGCGTTTGCTTTAACTTTTTAATTCCCGACGTTTCGGGTGCTTTTCAACACCTGTGGTCCCGGGGGGGGGGGGGGGGGGGCTGAGGTATTTGACGTCCTGATGTTATAGTTAGCCCGGCTACCTTCAGTTTTTGAATATTAATTTTTGGTCTTTGGTCAGTCCGTAAAAATTAGTTTCATTTAATATATACAGGTCAAGCTAATAAAAGCGTATTAAAAAGAGTATCCTTACAGATCATTAAAGAGTTGGACCTTACTTAACAAAAATTAAAATCAGGCGATAAACACAATGGTTTGACAAGTTGCAGACTCAATAAATCGTGCCGCAATACGAACCGCTATAAATCGCAGATTTCCTTAGTCGCCAGTTTATCATGGATTAGGCAATTTTGGCATTAAATTGGCTTGGAAACATTTCACATATTGACTACGTGCTGGTAACACTGGAAGTTATCAGAAACCATAATAGTATTTTTGTTATGTAATTCCGTAAAATAATCCATTACCGTCACCTATTATATCACTGCATTGCACTGACTGCCTCATTGGTCTAGTGGTTGTAGTAGTGCGACTGCTGATCATGAGGTCCCGGGTTCGAATCCCGGGTCGGACCAAAAACTCAGTTATTGAGTTTTTCCATCAAGAAATTCTCAGTAGCTGCCCGGAGTCAGGAAATTGGCGGTGTTTCACCCCCGTGCCTCGGAAAGCACGTAAAGCCTTTGGTCCTGCGCCTGATCTCTCTCCGGTCGTGTCGGTTTACCGTCCCATCGGGCTATGAGAGTGAGGGAATAGAGAGTGCACCTGTGCTTGCGCATACACTTGGGCACTATAATCCTGTCCTGCACCGATGGATAGTATCCATTGAGACTGGCCGCCGTGGCCGAAATTCGGTCTGGAGGACATTATTATTATATCACTGCATAAAATGTCACTGTTGAGCACAAATCTTCGCAAAACATTACTCATATTATGTGCGGCATGACATAACGCTCGGTAGCCGGGATGTTGGCAAAATAAATAACCCAGGTTGGAGAAAGGGTTATTGCAGTCCATCCTCCTTTTTTTATTACCATATCTCATTTACTTCTATTGGTGTCGTAGGCGATGAGATAAATTTATTAAAGTATGGAATGAGCTTTATAATTGAGTGCAAATTTAGTTGGACCATGTTGTCCAGAAATTATTTCACACAATACCGACGTAAAATAGCAGCGTGTGTGTTTTCTATGGTGAGCGAAGTAATCATTCAATTTTAGTGACAGTCATCTATATTTAACAAGACATTTGATCTCAGTGGTGGTAGTGGTGCTTCTTAAACACGATTGTGGGAGAAAGCGGGTGCTATCTGAGCTAGGTATTACCTACAATTATTTTTGCAGGGATTCTTATTACTTTACATAGATATTAAATCTACATCATTATTTCATTTACTGCATCTTTATTTGTTGGTCTGCTCGGAAAAGTTAAACAATATTAACATTATGTAATGTACGCAACATACAATTACAAGTATACGTATAATATGTATATTATGTTCCCAAGAAATATTTCGCCAAGTAAGATTTTACCGTAAGCGTCATAAATGCGGCAGCACTCTCATTGGAGAAAGGAGATTGATGGAGCTTTTTAATGATTCGTTGTAACCAGAACATATTTACGTATATTAGAATGCCATCATTCATCATCATCATCATCACCATCATTATCATGGCCTACCAAATTTTTCTTTATATAAAAAATTACTAACATCACCTATGAACAACCGCAACACCTGGGGAATTGCATGTGTTGCCGGTCTGTTATAAATCCGTAGGTTCTTGGAGCTCCCTAAGTATTGTCGATATGGAAAAATCGCTGGTGGTAGCCGAATCAATAAGGACGTTGTGAGTGGAAGAAAACTTCTGGTAAATCGCACCGTGGTGAATTACTGTTTTCTATAGTTGCAAGCTTTGCCAACCGCAGTCTATTTATTATTTACAAGCGTTTGACGCTTCGATTTATAACAAACAAATTACCATAAATATAATAACTTTACTTAACAGCCAGTGAGATAACTAACTGCACAACTCTATTGGACCAAACAATTGTAATAGAATCTTAACAAAAACACCGGCACGATTTTAACACACATTGATATAATTCGTGAACGCTCATTATTTCACTGAAATGAATAAAGTTAATTAGTAATTATGTTATATGTTTACGTTACTGGATATTTCTAACTCACGTCGTTTATTCGATATTATATGTAGTGATAATTATCTGATGAAATGAACCGAAATATTTAATTACAGAAGACGATCTGGCGTGTTTAATGTTCATATCAAAACGCGTATTACAATTTCAGATTCTAATATACAGTTCGAGAATATTTATTTCTAACAGTCAAGAGAATGAGGAACTGCTAGGAGCTAGTTTATTCGGGATTACTATAATGGTTTTAATGATTTCTAAATATCATGAATGGGTGGTTATTTAAGTGACAAAAAGAAAATTCCTTTGAAATTTCCGTCATTTTTTTTTCTAGTATTCTGGGACCTTATTTAGATAAAATTTGTTTTTCAAAATAAATGTTAATCTCATCTCATCTTTAAGTATTTATGTATTCTTTTAAACATGCTTTTATTAGCTTGATATGTATCTATGTAAAGAAATTTTTGAATGTGATTTTCATTTCCTTCAAAATGTTTGATTAATTTAAAATTTCGCACACTTATCAAGGACCGATGACAATGAAATAATTTAAATAGTTTGTTCAAGATCTTCAGGGTTTGTAAATAATTCATAAAATAACTACGATTTCTACCAATTCAATCAACTGTAAGCCGAGTAAAAGAACTTCCTTCCAAAAACACGCTTTTGTACACACTGGTGCTTGATGTCATTTGTTGTAAATATTTTTGTGGATATTTGTAAAATTAGCATCATCATAAAATATCTGAAAAAGCACCCCACGCTTTTTTACAATAAAATGATTTTTTTATTTTATTCACTATTTTCTTATTTTAAACTTATTGAAAATTATTTTCTCCTTTTTAGTTTGGTTATCTATAAAAGCGTGGGTTTTTTTTAGTTTTTTAAAACTATTTTTTATATTATATACGAACGATCAACGTCAGCTTGGCTTGGGTAGGATTTATTAATGTAGGGCTATTTCAATTAATACATTGTTTTAAATTTATGACAATTTATGTTATAAATTTAAAAAAAGCTTTTAGTTTTTCAATTAAAATATAGCCTAGGTACCACCTCGCATTGCTCTCATCAAAATCGTTTCAGCCATTTTGAAAATTAACTCGGACAGACAGACAGACAAACATTTTAAAAATGGTTATGTATGTCTTATTCGTAAGCAAACAACCCTATCAGCTCAATAAAAGGGAGTTGTTTCTATATTACAGACATACTCTTCAATTTTATTTCATAAGATATTAAGATATAGAAATAAAAAGTTACACTTGACAAACGACGGTTTTAAATTCTCACAACAGAAAATACAGTCAAATTGAGAACCTCTACCTTTTTGTGAGGCCGTTGAAATCTAAGAAATTTCTTTTCTTATGTACAATGTTGTAAAGCATATCCCGGCTTTATCTTTCCGTATCCAATGTTAATATCACACTCCGAGAGTAAGGTGTGCAATATCAACGACAAAGGAGCGAGTGATTTAAGGAATGTGAAAAACGGAAGATTTAATCCGCCAAAGCTAATGTTTTGAACAAATACACACCTCCTGAAATAAGAAATTCATAAAATTGAAGACGAATATTCTTCTTTCTACGTAGCACAATTGGATTTAATAAAGTTTATTAGATTCACTTCAATACTCAATATTTGATTTACTCTACTTATTTTATTACAGGTAGTAGGATTAACGAATGAGGTTATTATGGACCGTGATGTCAGAGGGACATTTCGAAGGCTTGCTGAGTAAAAGGTTCAACGCTTATTTAACACTTGAAATGACAAAAAACCTACTTTAAACCTGAATTTTTTTTGAAGGATAGAAACGAAAACACTTTTTTTTTTATAGGAAAAGGGTGACAAACGAGCACACAGTCCACCTGATGGTAAGTGGTTGCTACGGCCCATAGACATCTACATCTATCCTCTATTACAAATCAAAATGTAGATGCGTTGTCACCCGCGAGGACTAAGATGGAATGCCTCATTTCCAGTAAAAAGGGCCTCCGGCCACCTGCACTCACCAAGCGAAACGCAGAGGTAAATCTCTACTTCACGCTGGTTTTCTGTGAGGTCGTGGTACCACCCCGGTTCGAGCCGGCCCATCCGTGCGACAGCAACAGCTGCCGCGTGGCTCTACCACTGTTTAAAATGATATGATATGATGGTTAGTAGATATTGTGTTTGTAGTCTATAATTATACCGGCGCTCTATACCCTATAGACCGGAACACAACGATGTGAGCACTGCTATTTATCGCCAGAAATATATAACGGGGTTGGTACCTAGCCGGACAGACGCCTAGACAGAAAGAAGTCCTAGCACCTATGGAATACGGGCTGCTAATAAATTTACAGACTGGTAAAGGGGACAGTAAGAAATATACAAAAAGGTATCAAATGCAAGGATATGCTGAGAACTATTATTCTCACAAACTGAAAGCTTGTCGTTGTGGCTTTTCGCCAGGCGAAACCTGTTTATACACTCCAGTAAATAGTATTTTCGTTTCCAAATATTATATTTCCACGCAATAAAGTTGATCCAACGTGGCATACGTCTCTGTATACATTGAGAATAAAGTAATCGCTGTGAAGTAAATGACGCAGAAAGTATATCGTACAATATAAGGATATTGAATAACACTGTGTTATTTATAGTATTGTTAAATATTTATTTATTCATATTGTGAATCCAAAAACACAAACTCTCCGATCACACTCTTAATCTCATGGTTGTTAGACGGGAGATGAAGCTACATTCTTCAACAGATTTGACAGCATACAGGCAACTGAACAGACAGATCTCAGTAGTTGTTGGGAGCACTAAGTTCAAAGTTGTTGACGAGTATGTTTGAGACATAGTTCGAGTAAATAGTCCGACTAGGTAAATCCAACTTCGACCGAGAGGTCAATCGACGGATTCAACTCGGCTGGGCAGCGTTTGGGAAACTACGACACATCTTCTCGTGAGACATACCTCAAAACCTTAAAACGAAATTGTACAACCAGTGCGTGTTGCCAGTGAGTACATACGGAACTGAGACGTGGTCTTTCACTGCTGGCCGGATGAGGCATCTCAAGGTCGCCCAGCGAGCTATGGAGAGGGCTATGCTCGGAGTTTCTCTGCGTGATAAACTCAGAAATGTGGATATCCGCAGTAGAACCAGAGTGACCGACATAGCCCAACAGGTTAGTAAGCTGAAGTGGCAATGTGCCGGCCATATAGCTCGAAGAACCGACAACCGATGGGAAAAAAAGGTTCTCGAGTGG
The DNA here is from genome assembly GCA_033319125.1 of Parnassius glacialis. Lineage (NCBI taxonomy): Eukaryota > Metazoa > Arthropoda > Insecta > Lepidoptera > Papilionidae > Parnassius > Parnassius glacialis. The sequence goes on along the minus strand of JAVANC010000020.1, from coordinate 48,428,729 downwards.
CAGCCTCGTACCGGTAGGCGAAGTGTTGCAGGTGGCTCAGAACCGTGTTTTGTGGCATTCTTTGGGGGAGGCCTATGTTCAGCAGTGGACTTGTGAAGGGCTGTAATGATGATAATGATGATTGTGAATTCATCAACTGGACTTTCTTCTCGTTTATCAACTTTGTTCCATAAAAAAGTCATCCGTAGCTAGAAGCTTACAAATGAACTATTTTATGTAATTTATATTCCTTTGCCCGTGAATTTGTATATACGTATGTACGTTCGTACGTGCGCGTGCAAACGTGCTTGATAAATGGCAGTTTTACTTTCATTGTGTTTTTTACAGGATAAGGCTGACAAACGAGCACACAGGCACCTGATGGTAAGTGGTTGCTGCGGTCCATACACATCTTACATCTATCCTCGATTATGAATCAAAATTCAGATGCGTTGTCACCTGTGAGAACAAAGATGGAATGCGTCGTTTCCAGTTAAAAGGGTCTCCGGTTCTCTACACTCACCATACTAAGAAGAGCAGCGTAAAACTGCTATTTTACGCTGGCATTCTGTGAGGGCTTGCTCCTTCGCGGTCGAGCTATCCAATTCGTGCTACAACTATACTACTAATATAGCTGCGGCATGGCTCTACCACGTAAAAATGAACGTAAACCCAGTAACCCAAATCTGGTAGTGCTGTTGCCAATTCCTGAGACTGATAGGGAATAGTAAAGAAGAAGAACAAGGAGGAGGAACGCAAGAACTTTCCGAAAAATTTGAAAATGTAATAAAAATATTTATTACAGGCTTAAAATTGAGTAATGTATTATAGTGAGAAGCAAAATTTTAAGTTTAAGTTTAAGCTGCGTTGTAAGTTTAACACCTCACCGGGTCACCTCCTGCGGCTCTCGTTTGTAAATGTCTTAGAGGAGTTCAGTTATTAATGCCTATACGTGTAAGTTCATTTGATAAATTGCTTATAGCTAGTTGAACGATCGATCTTGGGTGACAACTTAGAAACTTATGATTAAATGTAGATAAGAATCTAGACAATCGTTTAGTGATGATGTAAGAATATGCACTGTCCCATATCATTCAGTGGGTGTCACTGGTGATACATTTATGAGTACGATATTTTTTATCGGGTACAACTTACTACGTATTCGATACCGTGTCCTTATGCGTATTATGTAGTATAAGTATTACCTAGATAATTTTATAAACAGGTCCAAGTAATTAGTATTTTATCGTTTAAACTTAAAAGAACGCTTAGTGTCTCAAGAGAAGTTTGAACTCAGTTAGTAAATTAATTTGACTTTTTCATCAGCTAGCAACATCCACAAGGCTTTTTTTAATTGGAACGTTTATTTCAAATAAATGAAAAGTAAAAAAAACATTTTTTAAAACAAGCTTTTATTTAAATGCGCTAAAAATAATAAAATAAACTTTTCCTTTAAAACTTTTACTATTAACTTATAACCACATTACACAATTTATATGATATAAAAGCTTGTCGAGAGATTTAAGTTTCTAATTTATTTTTAAGATTTAAGTTTCTACTTACTCGTAGTTACTTAGTTTGAACATTTTTAAAATTAAAATCAATCAGATCCTCTTTATCTACACAGGAAAATCTTGAGATGAACACCGTCTTGACCGAAAGCTATACGGACTGATAGGTATGTCAGTATCATACATTTGTGCTCTCTGGAAGCAGGGCCATATGATTACTGTAATATGTCCAATGGCACCATTCACCAGACCTTTGGACAGTCAAAGTTTACCAACCAATGCTACAGACTCGAGCAACTCGACCTCAATATCATATTCGAGTACTCCAAAAACCCCAGTACACCAACATTTCAGATGGATCGACATCATGTTACACTATGATGCCACTCAGTCCTCGGCATGGCCTTATCTTGACTCGGATGTTTGGAGGAATGCACTACTTACTCATATTTCGGCTTGAAGCTTACTTGTGCCTTACGAAACACAGTTCCAGGTTTGATTTTGGAGTTACCCTTCTCCTAGACAGGTTGTAATCCAATGCTGTTGACGCCTATCTTGCCAAATTACACAAGACAAAGTTAACCAACCGATGCTACAGACTTGAACAATTCGACCTCAATATCATTATTGAGGACTGCAAAAACCCCAGTACACCAAAATTTCAGACGGATTGTAGCAACCGAGTTTATGATCACCATCTTATTTTTGGTTAACTCGCATTCGTATTCTCACTAAGTCCTTTAATTTGTTACCCATATTGTAGTAAGGCATAAAAAACTTAGTCTGCCATTAAAAGATGGCAGACTAAGTTTTTTATGCCGCCATAGCAAGCAAGGAGCAAGGAGCAAGCCCTTTTATTTGATATCCATATTGTAGGAGTGTATTAAAAATAACTAGTCCGCCATCTTGGATGTTCCGCCATGTTGGATTTAGAATGACGTCGTACAGCTAACCGTGCATTGTTATCCAAACTTAATGTGTATTCAAAATTTCAGCTCAATCGATTGAAGATATCTGCTTCAAAATTGAGTTGCAAGATTCCACCCGAACAAACATTGCAACAAAACAGTTACATTGCAAGTTAAATAGAAGCTTTTGAAAAGGTAGTCTGAGCTGAAATTCTGCGGGGAAACCGTTCGCTACCAGAATAAAATTGACTTTAGAACAATAAAAATGTTTAAATTTTTGTTATAAAAATTATGTCACATTTTAATATTGCTTTAATATCAACACTGCTCCGTAGGTCCAGTGGTCGTGAACGCGACTCCAGATCAGTAGGTCCTGAGTCGGGCCAAAATGAGTTATTGAGTTTTTCTGTCAATACATTCTAAGTAACAGCCCAGAGTCAGGGAGTTGTCGTTGTTTCGTCTCCTTGCCTTGAAAACATGTAAAGTCGTTGGTCCTGCGCCTGATCTCTTTCCAGTTGTATGGGATTGCTGTCTTATCGGACTATGAAAGTATGTATGAGAGAGTGGACCTGTGCTTGCGCATGCTCTAGGAATTTGGTCTGATGGACATTATATTACTTTTATTTAGTTTTCTGAAGTCGGGTTTTACTTTTTTTAAGTTTAGTTTAATTTATTCTGACTTCTATACTTTATATTAAAGTTATTATATATAAATAAATTAAATCAAAAAGAGTTTTCTTTCATAACTTTATTCAAGCCTCGGTAAATTTATGAGAAACGTAACGCACGCGCGTACCGTGTGCGTCGCGTGACGAAGTACTCTCATTAATCAACACACGCGTCAAATATAGTCATCTTGTTGCAGATAAATCCCAAACAAGCTTTTACACTTTGGATTTATTTTCCTTTACAATAGTTCCATAATTATATAATATAATGTGTGAAATATCAGTTACGTTTATGTATTATACTTGGAGATTTTCACAAAAGACCTTGATACCGTTTTTGAACAAAGTGCTTAAAATTCTTAACTGATCTAGATTTACCATGTGCTCATATTGTTGTTTTTTGTTAATATTTAAATTTCTCATGCAGATGCTTCGATTTAAACTGTTCTTTTATTCTTTTGATTATTCAGTATACTTGTATAATGTTATATAATAGACGCTTTTCCCTATACGCCATGCTACAGGCATATTATTACTTTGACCTCACCTTGACCGAGGAAGGACCATGTTCATATAGAATAGTAAATGAGAAGCTTAATGTTGCTTTATGTCGTATGGTAAGAGTAGAGAACTAGATAGCCTTTTTACTGGAAACGAGGCATTCCCTTTTAGCCCTCAAGGCTGACCTTCTTTTTTGAAGTCGGCAAAATATTTTCCTGTACATTTGTTATTTGATTATCAAAATGTCTTACAGAACGAATTTCGATCACGTCTCAACGGACACTAGTTATCTGTGTAGGACAGAATTATAGTACCCGAGTATACGCAAGCACATGTGCACTCTCCATTCTCTCTCTCATAGGACTCTGACAGGACGGTAATCCAACACCACCTTAGAAATACTTAGCGCAGAATCAGCGATTTTCCGTGCTTTCCAAGGCACGGGGTTAAAACACCGATAGTTTAATCTTACTCTGGGTTGCAACTGAGAATGTCTTGACAGAAACACTCAATAACTGATTTCGGCCCGATCCGGGATTCGAACCCAGGACCTCGAGGTTAGCAACCGCGTTAGGACTACTACACCAAGAGGCAGTCAAACGGTATCATGTACGTCGTGACGAGGATTTCAGGTAACATTCATACAAAAAGTTACAGTCGATTGTCAAAAAAGCCTCTTCCGTTTTTGAAGCCGGCTAATAATTAATGAATGTTGGAACAGGATTTGGTCTCTTATAGGATATCGAATTCGGTTACACAATTTTCCGGAGGCAAGTACACCCTCCAGTTTTAGGGCGCCTGATGTACTGATTTAATATTGGAATTTCTGTTTCTTGCCGTATTTTGTGTACAAGCAAAAAATATACAAATAAACACATAACATTAAAGGAGATTAACTTTCAAAAATGTAAATTGTTTTATGATGTATATAAGAGACTTTATGAGCAAATGAACTGACTTTTATTTAACTCTTAAATAATACCTTATGTAAGCTCCCTCACTCCGAGGAGAAAATTACTGAAAGCGAAAAGTATAGAATGAATTTATCGTCACTTTAAGGCTATTTACAAAATCTGCGAGATTCTCTTCCCCTGCAGAGCTACCATTTTTCATCCCACGCATTTTTATAACCTTTCCGTCCATTTTTTGTCAAGTATTCAGTTTATATAAAAATTTAATTCGTAATATTGTAGAAGCAAAATTAAGTTAATTTAAAAGTTAAGGCTATTTTCAGTACTTTTTTAAACCTGTCTAAACTTATTTAAATGTAACTATTGGGCAAACACAGAATCATGGACAAGTAATGTGTTAGGACAGAATACAACAGAATAATAATAAAATAATCATAACGATGACACTAAATCGCTATCTAATCCTGTAGTTTACAGAGATTCCATAATGAAACCGTGTAAAACTAATTATCAAGTGAAGTCTTTATTTATTTATTTTTAATTACACTTGACTTCCTCGTTGGTGTAGTGGTTATAAGCGCACTGTGGATCATGAAGTCCCGGGGTCGAATCCCAGGTTGGGTCAGTAAATCAGTTATTGTTATTTATTGCACTTAGGCGTTGTACAGGATTTTTATCACATGGACATTTTTAAACTGATACAAAGTTCTAATTATGAAACCTTGACTTTTATTCGCTTCTTTGCACGTTTTAATAATATGTTCATATAAAATTAAAATAACTATCCATGATAAGGCCTAGATCGCGAATTGTATATAGACGTCCTAATGGAGTACCTGCTAGCTGGTATGTCGTTGTGATTGAATTGTGTGACCGTGAAAAAGTTAGAGTTTTACACTTTGAATTATTAAGGGGCAATTTATTTTTTTACACTCCATTCAACCACTGCGTCAATGTCGCGCTGTAATGCCATACAATCCTTAGCTCCGGTCACTGCATGGAAAAGTTTTAAATCATCATTATCGTTAGTCATTATTAAAAATAGAGTTGAACCGAGCGTAGGGGACCGGGGATGGTTGACTATAGGGGCAGGTTGACTTGCTGTCAAAAACTGGACCTACTCAAAAGTGTTGCCTCATCCAAATAGGCGCGAATAACCGTTTTCTACCCCCGCACAGGTACCAAAAGAGCGGTATCGTCTACGCACGTCGTTTGGGAGAAGGAGCTTAATATCCAAAAACAAAGCATGTAAGTAATTGTTTACCTCCTAATATATTTTGGAGTAACGCTTATATACTCGTTGTTATTTACTTTGCCTACTACCTTGACTCACATCCGAGCATGTGTAATATTCTTGAGAAATATAACCTCTTAGCTTAATATCTTGCTTCCGGTCTCTAAGGTAATCTGCTATAAATAACTAACCCATGTTATAATATGCGGTAGTGGGATCCCTTATGCCGCTACTGACGATTCCAGAGCATGGTCGATAATTCTTTTTAATATTTACATTATGATAATTTTAGATGTCAATAATAATTTTATGATTTTTTCACAAACTATAAGTAGCAAAGTAAAGGCTATTGTAGTCCATGGACACCTGCAACAAACTTCAAACAAACAAAGCTACAGCGTGCGTCTTTGCTTTTAATTACTAAGATGGAATGCCTCGCAGCAGATAAAAAACAATAATGAGTTGGGCTATTATTTATATATATATATGTATGTATGTATATATAACATTCGTACTGCTTTATATATTATGAAATGTTAACAAAATTACATCATCGAGTGGCAATAGTCTCGTCGCTTCGCTCGGTCGCTTGGCAACTAATCACAGTCTGCTGACTTAATTCATGTGCTGGTAACAAAGTAGACTATACAGACTAGCGATGCGTGGTTATGAATAATTCTAATAAAGTTTTTCGATTATTCGAATATAAAATAAAGGAATTAAAAAAAAGTTATTACTAGTGCTGTTCAGCTTGAATATAAATAACTAGGTGGTAGGACTCCTACTATTTCTGCTTACGAGTTCGTCTTGGTAGGTTACTAGCCTGTTACGTATTCTTGCTAGTAAAGAGCAGTGCTTGCCTTCCTGTGTTCAAGTCTGAAATGTTTAGAGAGCCAATGTAGTTACAGGCTCTCAGGCATTCCATCTTAGTCTTTAGAAGTGATAAGTGCACAGGCTGCGGTTGCCACTTACCATTAGGTGGGCCGTTCATTTATCACTTCAGTTTTATAAAAATATTTCATTAAAAATCTAAACTAGTCAAACTGGTTTCATAGAACTACGGTATATAAAATATACAGTATCAAAATCATAGTCGTATCCAATTTCTACAAACTTGATTTCGATTAATTGAATGCGTCTGTTTGAAATAAAATAAAATGAAATGGAAACTGTACATTTTTCGACGAAAGAGTTTAAAATTTCGCATGTCAAGTATCAAAATGATTTTTAATCTACTATCGTTATAAATTGAGATTTATCTATCCGGGGAAGAAACGGCTGGAAAAACCTCCGTAGGTATGTTCTTTTATTTGTTTTTCAAAGACCAATGTATTATATTCTTAATCTATATTGAAAAGGAATTGACCTATAGGCAACCAACGCATATTCTATAATTAAATTACACAACAAAACAAAACAATTTGCCCGACAAAACCTATACCTAAAGGCAGAACCTGTTTACACGTATGTCATATATGGCAGCTATCATAATCCTCGACCATTACGAGACCATAACCTTAAAACCAAAAGACAAAAACCTTTATCAGAGCTCGACATACCCGAATCTACTATATACTGAAATGTTAATTTATACTACAAATAATAATTAATTCCATTTTACAACATGTTTTTAAGGTGAAAGTTAAAAGTTAAAGTTTTTAAAGATTTATTAAAGTTTTTTTTAAGTTTATTTTTTTTAAGACAGTAGTTTGGAAAATTTGAAAGTAGATGAAAGCGGGTTAAGAATGGGTAAGTTAACCGTCAAATGCCTTTTGTACGCCGATGATCAAGTCATACTTGCGTCGTCGGCAGCCGAGTTGCGAATGGTGGTTACATTAATGAACAGGACTTTAAAAGAAAAGGGAATGAAAGTGAACGCAAGTAAGACGAAAGTTATGGTTTTTGAAAAAGAAGAAAGTAAAACGATATGTGAAATAACAATAGAAGGGGAGTTGGTAGAGCAAGTAGATGAGTTTGTCTATTTGGGATGTGTGTTAAGCAAGGATGGTAGATATGATAAGGATATAGAACGACGATGGAATGCAGGAAATAGAGTGAATGGGGCTCTACACTCTATTGTGAAAAGTCAAAATGTGTCCAAAAAGGCACGTATAGCAATTCACAATGCTGTGTTAGTACCTAATTTAATGTATGGTAGTGAAAGTTGGGTGTGGCAGAAGAAGCACGAGAGTAGAATAAATGCTGTAAAAATGCGGTCATTAAGGGGTATGTTAGAGATGAATGTGAATGACAGAGTGAGAAATTGTTTAATAAGAGAAGAGTGTGGTTTGCAAGATGATGTTGTGACCAAGATTAAGAAAGGAATGCTTCGGTGGTTTGGTCATGTAGAAACAATGAATGAGCAAAGAGTTACAAAGCAAATTTATGTTGCAAAGGTGAATGGCAGTCGGGAAGGGTCGCCCTAGGCGAAAGTTTATCGACCAAATTGGCGATATATTGAAAATGGGCTAAATCAAGAGTACCTTTAACTGACGAGCGTGTATGCGTAGGTATATGGATGTGGAGGAAGCGAGAGAGGTGTGTCAGGATCGTGCCAAATAGAAGTCCATAGTCTCTGTCTACTTTTCTGGGTGACAGGCGTGAGTGTTTATATTATATATTATTTTTAAAGTGCTACATAGTGAATATGTACATATGTATGCTCAAAATAGTGTCTCACAAAAATTAGTATTAAAGTGGAATAATATAATTCCAAGCCTTCTTGTCATCAAAATAATCATTCAAAGTATAACCTTGTAAAACACACACAGTTTTATATAATTTTTAAATTGTATTTCCGAAAGGATTCATACTCGATCAGGAATATTATTATTTATACGTGTATATTGGTTCAAAATATTTAATTTTTACCTTTTATAAGAAACAAAATGCAGACAAACAAAAGTGAATAGTACTAGCTTTTATACCAAACTCTGTAGTTAGTTTTAGTGTGCATTATAACTACTGCTATTTTGGAGTGAACAGTTTCGATTAAAAATACCTACTAGATAACGGGTCAGGTACAAAATCATAGCTAAATGCTGTCCGCGTGAATATATACTTATAGAGCTACATTTATTTACTAAAGAACTGAGACAAAAAATTAAAACAGTTTTATGTTCAACCCAATTACAACCATGGCATCTAGTGATAAAGTCACAAATCTTACTTACAAAAAGAACAATTCAATGCATTACTCCTGTCACTTGGATATGAAAAGACATAGGTTAAATAACATTTAGTGTGAAATCAACCTTAAATTATCACAAATTAAAGTATTTTTCCCGTTATTGCTTTGCAAACTACGTCGATTTGTTTCTTTTCTGTTTGCTTCTTCGAATTTAGTTACAAAAGTTATGGAGTAGCGGTGAACACTAAAATAATTTATAATATGATCATAAGTTTAGTTAAAATTATTTACATTTTGCGCATTTATGTTTATTAGTATACATAATTTCCACACTAGCCATTAAATATATTATAGTATGTAGTATAATGATTGCATTTGATTAGATAATTCATTATATATTTAGTTTAGTTTTTGTCTGTATATATATATATATATATGTATATATGTATGTATGTATGTGTATATATATCTTTAAAATATTTATAATATAAGTGAATTTCAGTACAATCAATAAATCAAAAATCAAAATATTTACAATGATTCAACATTAAAGATTTTTCCATTCTGTGTATACATGAATTAATTTCCTTTAAATAATTTAAGTTTATTATACAATTGTCGTTTTGATTTATTTTTAATATATTCCGTTTCTTTTTTACATATATAATGTAAACTTACGTCAATAAATTTTTCAACTTACGGATTGCGAAAATATAAATAATAAAGCTAAGTATCTAATGAAATTACATAAACAGAGACAAAAGTAACAATTACCATTATTTAAAGTTCTGGTAACAAATTACTAAAAATGATTACAATACAAATGTACTACATGTACTCTACTGTTCTGTTTTACAAATGTTTACGCGTGTATTGGCCAACCTTGGCAAAACATTAATAGGGGTGCTTTAAAATCGGTGATTTTGTTTCAAATATGATAATAGTTGTTAGTTTAGAGCTTAAAATATAACTTATTCTACATGTACTTACCGAAAGTAAGACACTCCGGCTGTTAAATTGCTTTTTCGGGCATTATTCTTGCAACTTTTAAATATACATTGCGGCATTGTGAAACGTCTTTATATTGGCTGTGTTTCAAGTCAACAAAAACGAAATAAGAACTTACGTCTCCTGTGCGCTGTTATTTACTTCGCCGTATTTTTTGCGCCGACGCGATATCTAGTTGGTATTGTTGATCGAAGGTGAACAGCGTAGTTTTCCTAGACATTACGGCGTAGCGATAACTTTATGAATATATAGCTACGCTGCTACGCCGCTACGTTGCTACGCCACTACGCTGCTAGGCAACTACGCTGCTACACCGCATCGTCGGTGCAGTTACGTTTGTTCATACATTACATGAAACTAGATATTATTAATTTAGTAATACTTCAGACGAAAATTGCTTTTCTTAAGAATATATTAAGTATTGAAGTGTTTGTCATTTATGTTTAGTGGTTAATATAATATATGTAATAATAACTAACACATTATGAATGCATAGTTACATCATAGAATAGAATAGAATGAAATATAATAATTTATTATTCAATATTGATTATTACATAATACTTATTGAGGTTATTTTTTATTTACCGCTGGTTCGAAAAAACCCTCTGTCATCATTATCTTTATTATAATTATAGTTTCCCCAAAGAGTACCAAGAAACACGTTTCAGAGCCGATGTCATTACCCAATCAATTAGAGTGCGGTTCTACGCTTTGCTTGCCAGTACGAGAGTGCCACTCAAGAACGTTTCCTATAACTACAAAATTACCGGCTTCTACAGGTAATGGTGATTATTCTTACTGAGGCTCAAACTCGGGAAATACAAGACAAACACACTGAACACATCAGAACACAGAACAGAATAGAATATTACACAGAATTTTCTCCATTGTTCCAGTCACATCAGTAATCTGACTGCTATTTAACGAAATATTTTAAATATTGTATGTAAAACATCGCATGCGTTATGGTATAAGGAAGAATGTTATTCTTAAAACCACGCACATATTGTTATAATTCTAATAATTGTTATATTAAATAATAATTCAAACATAATAACGACTGATTTTGCTAATAATTATTTTTATGATCTTGCTATACGAGACCACTTAAACAAAGCAAAAACTTAAATAAAAATACCAGAAATGCTATTAAAATTACTAATATTCCCTCTTTTGTTAGTTTAAAATGCTTATGTTAGGAGTGGTTCACGACAGTTGTCATTTAAGTGGATTCGAACCCACATCCTTTTAAGTCCACGGTCCGCACCCTGTCTTTAGGTTACTGTCGCTTACAACGCAACAACTTACGTACTGATTCTGAAGTTACAAGTAATAACCGTAGTTTTTTTTTAAAACTACATCAAAACTTTAACTTTAAAACTGATCTTAAAATCTTAACAAGATCTCTTCGTGTTTTAAATTTATACATTAATCATTTCGGTGCACGGTAGCTGCGACACGACATAGTGAGCATTCCACTTTGTGTACTGCGGAAAATTATGTAACACCAGTTTTATTTTATAAGCATCGTAAGCATAGAATAAGTAAATATAATAAATACATTCATTGCATAAAGAGAAAAAGTAAAATTAGAATCTATTAGAAATATCGTGAGACTATAAATAAAACTCCTAATTGTAGCACGAATATTTTAAGTTAGTTATTATACATTGTAGAGTCATGTTGCAGAATATTATTGTTGTAGCACGAATGGGTTGTCTCGACCGGGACCGGACCACGCTCTCACAGAATACCAGCGTAAAATAGTAGCTTAAGGCTACTGCGTTACATATGGTGAGTGTAGAGACCCGGAGACCCTTTCTACTGGAAACAATGCATTTAGTCCTCAGAAGTAACAATGGATCTGCATTTTGATTCTTTACCGAGAATGAATGTAGAAGTCTATGGGCCTCATTTACTGCACTGCTAATATTCTTAAAAATAAATATATCTCCCATTGTAAGTCCCATGTATAGGCTTCCTCTCATTTATGAGAACGTTGGAAAATTAATCCGAGCAGCTCCAGTATGCGTGTTAGAGGAGTTCAATTGTACTTCTTCAGTTACTGCCAGAGTCCTATTATGATACTGCCTCGTTGGTCTTGTGATCGTAAACGCGATTAGTGATCATGACGTTTCGAGTTCAAATCCCGGGTCGGGCTAAAATCTGAAATTGGGTTTTTTTCTCTAAGAAATTCTCAGTAGTGGCTTGGCGTCAGGAAGTTGATGGTGTTCTATTCTCTTCCCTCAAAAAGCACGTAAAGCCGTTGGTCTTGCGCCTGACCTTACTATGGTCGTGTCGGATTAACGTTCTGTCAGACTATGGGAGTAAAGGCATGGAGTTAATACAACTTTAGCGAGAAAATTGATTCAGCTAAATAAGTCCACAACACTAACAGTTAAAACGTTTAATATGGCACAAACAAGCAGAAGGAATTGAATAATAATAATTAAAAATTAAAAAAGCGACCAAGTGCGAGTCAGACTCTCTCATGAAGGGTTCCGTAGCAGCTAGTAACATAATTTACGATTTATGACGTATTAAAAAAAACTACTCACTAGATCTCGTCCAAACCAATTTTTGGTGGAAGTTTACATGGTAATGTACATTTTTTTATTCTACTAAGCCAGCGCTTGTCTACGATCCCACCTGATGGTAAGTGGTGATGTAGTCTAAGATGGTGAAGCGCACTGACTTAACAAAAGCCTATTCACTCTTGCCTTGCAGACACCCTCACTGCAATCGGATGGAAAGACAGATGCTGGCAACTTATTCCACTCCTTTGCTGTACGCATGATGAACGTCGTGGCGAACCGTTTGGTTCGCCACGACGTTCATCATGACGTCGACCCACGACGACAGGGTAGAGACTGGCCGAACGTCTGGTTGTCCGATGGTGGAAGGGAGAGGGTGGAATTAAATTATGTAATTCCTGCGCACACTCTCCGAAATGCATCCTGTAGAAAACCGAAAGGCTGGCTACTTTACGTCTGTGTTCGAGGCTAGTAAGATTGATTTTAACCAAATTCGGGTCACCAATAAGCCTCTTAGCACGCCTTTCCATTGAGTCCAAAGCTCCTAGGTGGCATTTTGCAGCACCAGCCCATATATGGCAGCAATACTTCATGCACGACCGGACTTGCGCTTTATATAAAGTAAGCAGCTGTCCCGGCGTGAAGTATCGCCGCACCTTTGCAAGGACTCCCAGCTTCCTTGCAGCTACTTTGGCCTTGGACTCAATGAACCGCCCGACGTTCAAATTTGAGGATACTTCAAACCCTAACAACTGAAGGCGGTCGGTATATTTCAGTGATACATTTCGGAAAGAAGGAGCCAAGGTGAGCTGGCTCCTTTTTGCAGTGAAGAGACACGCTTGTGTTTTGGAGGCGTTGAACTTTACAAGATTGGAATCGCCCTAATCGGAGACTGCCTGTAATGTGAGATTCACACGCTCTACCATAGCTTCTCTTTCGGACTGGATTTGATCCCGACTGGCCCGAGGACTTGGTTGGTATCTCTCAACAACTGTGATATCGTCTGCATACCCATAGATACCGGGCATAAGCAGATCATTTATATGCAGCAGGAAGAGAGTTGCGGAGAGAACGGACCCCTGAAGAACACCGGCGTTAGTCGCCATAGGATCGGATGAGCAGCCATCGACGACGACCCGGAGAGACCGTTCACTCAGAAAGTCCTTTACCCATTCAATCAGACCAGGGGATAAGCCGTACGCTGGAAGCTTACCCAAAAGGCTATTGTGCCAAACTCTGTCAAAGGCCTTCGAGACATCAAGGGAAATAGCAAGTGCTTCCCCACTGTTCTCGAGTGCCTCGCCCCATACGTGTGTGGCATACGCTAGAAGGTCCCCAGCTGACCGATTTCGGCGAAACCCATATTGCCGGTCACTAAGTAGGTCATTCTGTTCTAGGTATGTCATTAAGCTGGCATTCAATATACGCTCCATAATTTTGCAGAGTATAAAGGTAATTGAGATTGGACGATAATTGGCAGGTTTGGCGCGGCTGCCTTTTTTTGGAACAGGCTGCACGTTGGCCAGTTTCTAGGATTTTGTCACTATTCCAGTACTAAATCAGAGGCGAAACAAGCGTGTCAACACAGGAGACAACTCAGGTTCACAAGCCTTTAGGACTATGGCTGGTATATATATGGTATCGGCTCGATACACTGGCTCTGCGTAGAGATGTTGCATCTCTTTGCGTATTTTATCGCATCTATCACGGGGAGTGCTCCGAGGAATTGTTGGGACTAATTCCAGCCGCTCAGTTTCACCATCGCACATCGCGACAAAACTCGCGTTACCATCCATACCATCTGGATGATTGGCGGTCCACCACTGTGCGATTTATAAGATGTTTTCTCCCTCGCACAACTTCCTTGTGGAATCACTTACCACCAGCGAATTTTCCGGACCAATACGACTTAGGAACCTTCAAGAAAAGAGCTTACACCTATCTAAAAGGCCGTCAACGCATCTGCAATTCCCCTGGTGTCGCGGTTGTTCATGGGTGGCGGTAGTCACTTACCATCAGGTGAGCCGAATGCTCGTTTGCCCCCTTGTCTATTAAAAAAAAGTTATTAATAATAACTCACTTACTAGTCAGACCTTGAACAAATTTATATGAGACCATATGTGAAGCACCAGCTTTCAAATAAAAAAGATTCATTGAAATCAGTTTACCCAGAACAAAGTTATGAGGTAACACACATAAAAGAAACATGCAGTCGAATTGAGTACCGTCACCTTTTTGAAGTCGGTAGACAAGCAAAGATAACAGATTTTACAATAGAACATGGTTACAGTAGTAGGTTGTATTGGAAATAAGAAGATAGTTCAGCGAGGTCAAGTCTAGGCGCGAGGTCAAAAGATTAGCGGGAGCGAGCAACATACGTTCCGCGTCGTATTAATATATTGACTGGTGAGCACGGTGCGTGGACGCAGGCAATTTTCTCGCCAACTGGACTAACGGTATTCCGGGCGGCGCGTTCATCACCCGGCTGTTGCTACGTGCATTGTGTTACGAGTATATTGTACCGTGTAGATTTAAGTACTGTATATGTTGAATGTGAGTGTGCATGTACTTGTGTATCTGTATATGTATGTACGTGTGTTTGTATGATGTAGGAAAGTAGTTATAGTTATGTAGTTAGTAGAAAGTAGTATATTCACTCCTCCCAGAGGCCATCCTATGGATGATAATAGTCCGGGAATCTAACACGGCGTCCAGATCTTTTCATGCGGCCAAGATGGTAATTTTTAACATTCTTTGACGAAACGGTCTGAATGGGGCTTTAACTCTGTTGAGATCTGCCGCCGTAACAGAATTCGGTTCTGGAGGACATTACGAGATATCTTTCTCTCACAGTTAATGGTAGTAAAGGCGCACGTATGTCACCCAGACTACATTAAAAAGTGAATACTGCTGCTTAGAAATGCAGAGATATTATCTGCAGAAACTATGAAGTTTGTTTTGTGTGAACAAAGGCTCTCCTCTGGGGATTAAGATGAAATATCTCACACCTTATAATTACGCTTCTATTGTTGTACGCTTAATGAAATTTTTACTTCTTAATAATAATAAGATATTAATGTTTATATTTTGAGCCAATTTTAAATCATCACACATAAGTTATCTATCAAATCCATGAAAACCTGACTATACAAAAGAAAACGATTACCCTGTTTATCGATTTGGCATGAAGCTCATAACCCACAAACTTGTTTCTTCTTCTTTTTAATTTTTAATTCCAAATTATAAATTAATAAATTTTATTTTCTCGTTGAAAGGCTAATAATTATAGACGTTCAGCGATTAAACGCAGCCAGCGCTCTGGGCAATATACCGGATAATCAGGGACATGTATGGTAATTTAAGTACATATTTCGTATTAGGTTTTTTTAAATTATGGTATTAAATATTGTATATTTTAATGTTATTTAAGTAAATGCTTCAGCCAATGTTATCTTTTAAAATAACTGTATTGTCTTTGAATCTACATATGTAGTTATGGAAACGCTCGCAGCGGTTATTTCAATTTGTTTCCAATTATATTGCTATCTGAAGTAGTGATATAGTATATAGTATTGAAATCTTACATGTTAAGTTAAAAATGTAAGTAATGTTTTAAGTAAAGTTAACACTGTAAATGCATGTAAATATAAGGTTTGGTTTTTATCGATATATGGCGCTGCATAAATTACTTGTACATTTATGAACACTTTGTGATTTTACAGTGTTACCAATAAAGGAAGAATACGAAATATAACCCTGTTTTTTGTTCTCAGCTCTTTTTTAGTACGTATTTTTTCATCGAAGTACCTGTACAGTACATTTACTGTTAAATAAAATAGCAAATCCATTCAGTTCTTGCTATATAATTACGGGTCTCTCGGAAAAGTTCGGCAAACTTTAACCTAGTAAACAAAACAGACAAGAAATTTTAGAGTGTTCAAATTTAATGGAACTTGTGTTTTATATACATAGCAGATTTCGTGCAGTTTTTAAATTCTTTAAGGAGTTTTTTTTGTTCATAATTAACGTATTCTGCTTAAACTTTGAACGCCTGCAGAGATAACAATAAAAACAAAAAAATAATTATTTTGCTGATTCATTTTTTTACTCTTATAATATGTGCATTCTACTTATATTCCATCTTCTTCTCATTACTCTTAATATAGTTGTCCGATTTTAACAAATTATACTTCAAAAGTAATTATATTTCACCTTTAAGAAAACAAAGATGTTGTAGCCCAGGGGTTTAGTGGTCGCTGTAAATTTTACAGTACGAGGTCAACCCGGGATCGATTTCCGCCGGCACTAATGAAATTGTTATTTGCAATCTTAAGTGCTGATTTACCTCGGTGCTCGGAAACATGATGATCAGAAATACATGAAAACATTGTGAGAAAATCCACATATCTGAAAAATTAAAAAAAAATATTTCGAAGGCAAGTGAAGTTCGCCAATACGTATTGGGGGCAGTGCGGCGGTTACTTCCATGCCCTAAAACCCTGTCAAAAGTGAAAGAAGGCCTGTGCACAGCAGTGGGACGTCGTATATGGCTGTTACTTTACTATTTCCTTTTAAAAAAACATGCTACTAAACAAAACGAAGAAAATCCTAGTGTGCTTAGTATATGCTATATTTTCTTCTAGATTGTAAAGAACTAAGAGTAGCGGTGCTGAAACTTTTTAAAAAACTATGACATTTATTGACTGTTTTATTTCAATAATTAATTAAAACTAATTAAGTACAATACTACCTTTTTTACTTAGTGATTACATTACTACGATGAAGACTATGATGAATACAATTCAGCATCCATTTACTATCAATCTCTACCAGTATCTTATTCTATTTTAGCACCTCACGTCGTTATTTTCGTACCATATAGCACGTTAATGAAATATACATTGTAATAAGTTAGTTTACCCGCAACTTGTTCACGAACCGAAGCTATATATTAATTCAAAGAACGCACCGCGGGAACAGGGAGTAATTGGAAACGCACTTAATTATTTAGCACTACGAAACGAAATGCCTGGAGACAAATCTGTGGTTATTCCCATTTCTAGGGAGTTTGGGAAATTGAAAACAGTGTAGTCGAAATTTAAGATTAAATTATGCAAACACAAATTTGTTTGAATAGTAACGCGATATGGCACAACAATCAAAATACAGATGCTTTGTCACCCCTAAGGTCTAATGTAGTATGGCCTCGTTTCCATTAAAAAGGGTTGTCTCTTCGCTGCACTCACCGTACGAAACACAGCAGCTTTGAGCTGCTATTTTCCGCTAGTACTCTGTGAGTGCGTGGTCCTTCCCCAGTCGAGTCGACCCATTCGTGCTACATGCATAATATAGCTGCTGCGTGGATCTACAACGTAATATTCATTCGTTCATATAAATTTAATTTCAATCTAAAGAATTTTTCATATACCTATAACCCGTGTAGTGGTGGTGTAAGAATATTCACTAACGCATGACATCCCGTGAGTGTCTTAAAGGCGACAGGGGAAAACTGAACTACGAGATAGAAAGCAGCATAAGAGCTACATAAAAATAAAAGGATACAACCAAATAAATTCAGCTATCTATTCTTCCTAGGAATCCATCTGTGTAGGAACCATTACCCTCTTTACTATTTCTGTCGCTAGAAGGCACTATTTGCACCGCTGTGTTCCAGTGCAAAGGGCAAAGGGTGCCGGTAAAAGTACAGGCTGTGAGGCGTTCTACCTTAGTCTTCAGAGGTGACAACGCATCTGAGGCCTTCTTTGTATCAAGTTTCAGATGTCCATAAACTGTAGTAGCTACTTATCATTGTGATTTGCAAGGTCGGTTGCTATTTCTTAATTCTGAACGTAACGTGATTTTATTTTTGTGATGCAATATTCATCAAAAAAATTAAGTTGATTTATAGTAAAGAATTTAAATTAACTTTTATTAGGAGCTCATTAAAATTATTATTATATTATTAACTAGCGGCCAGCCCCGGCTTTGCCTAGGTAGGATCTCTTAATATGGTGTTATTTCGAATCAATAGTTTAATAAAAACTTTTTCGGGTAAAACATAGTCTAGATTCCTCCTGACAATTATCTCCATCGGTTCGTAAAGTTTCATCAAATTAAAATTATTGACATTTCCCGCAATGTATATTTATGAAGTTGACATTTGTAAAAACTAATCCTGAAATATTTAATGATTACTTAATAACAAACATCATAAAAATAAATTTCATACAATTTCATCAAAAATAAATACATAGAAAAAGCATTTTCGGTATATTACCTAAAATCTGCAATAAAGTTCCATCTTTATTTTATTAAATAGAAAATATTCATTATTTAAAAAAAAACGTTTTTGATTTAGAAGTGCTACTATTTAATTAATGATAAGCGACGCTTCAGTAGGCATATTATAATGAAATTACATATATCATTTTTGGACATTCGTTTAGACTATACATTGTAAATTAATCTAATTAATAATTATATAATTGTTGAGCATTCTAATATAAATAATATAATGAAATTATTTAATTGTAGACATGTAGTAGATTTAATTGTAACTGAAGTGTTGAATGCAACTTTTGCAGCTCTTATCATTTTTATAAAGATCTATTTTGTCACATTACCTGTATTCACAACTAAATAAATTTGAATTTGAATTCATCACAATTGGTTCAGCCATACCAAAGATTAGCCCAGACAGACAGACGAAAGTATTAAAATGGTTATTTATGCCATAATAGCTTGCAAATAACCCCCTGAGCTTAATAGATGCCAGGTTTTTCAATATAATAGATATACACTTCAATTTTATTCAAATGTATAGATAATTAAAGTTTAGAACTTATTTCTGGGGTTGCCACACAAAAAAATTTTACCGTAAATTTTGTAACAAGCCATTTAGGTTCAACGCCTGTGTCGGTGGTAAAGACAGTGTAAATGTAAAATTTATTTGTACGACGACACCTAATATGAATCACGCTGACTGCAAGCAACAATATTTTCCTTAATTACTGTTATTTTTCATGTCCACTTCCTTGATACGATAAACTTTTATGCTTTTCGCAATTTTTCCTTTATATGTGCTATAATACGTTCATCATCATCATCATCATTACAGCCCTTCACAAGTCCACTGCTGAACATAGGCCTCCCCCAAAGAATGCCACAAAGCATGGTCCTGAGCCACCTAAATCCATCGACTTCCTGCATGTCTTACCAGGTCGTCACTCCATCTCGTGGGGGGACGCCCTACACTTCGCCTACCGGTACGAGGCTGCCACTCGAGAACCTTTCTTCCCCATCGGTTGTCGGTTCTTCGAGCTATATGGCCGGCCCACTGCGACTTCAGCTTACTAATCCGTTGGGCTATGTCGGTTACTCTGGTTCTACTGCGGATAACCTCATTCCTAAGTTTATCACGCAGAGAAACTCCGAGCATAGCTCTCTCCATAGCTCGCTGAGCGACTTTGAGCTTCCTCATACGGCCAGCAGTGAAGGACCACGTCTCAGTTCCGTAAGTCATCACTAGCAACACGCACTGGTTGTACAATTTCGTTTTAAGGTTTTGAGGTATGTCTGACGAGAAGATGTGTCGTAGCTTCCCGAACGCTGCCCAGCCGAATTGAATCCGTCGATTGACCTCTCGGTCGAAGTTGGACTTACCTAGTCGGACGATTTGTCCCAGGTAAACATACTCGTCAACAACTTCGAGCTTAGTGATCCCAACAACTACCGACATAGGTGTGACATGGACATTAAACATAATCTTTGTTTTGTCCATGTTCATCTTAAGACCTATCCGTTGGGAGACACTACTGAGGTCATTGAGCATAGTGCTTAGGTCCTCCAGCGATTCTGCCATAAGGACTATATCGTCGGCAAATCGAAGGTGAGTGATGTACTCGCCATTGATGTTAATACCGTATCCTTTCCAGTCCAAAAGCTTGAAAACGTCTTCCAATGCAGCGGTGAAGAGTTTCGGGGATATAACATCACCCAGTCTTACACCTCTCTAGAATTGGATAGGTTTCGTACTCTGGTTCTGTACTCGGATAGCCATCGTAGCTCTACTGTACAAACACTTCAGCACTTCGATATACCGACAGTCAACTTGGCACCGCTGAAGGGACTGCAGCACCACCCAAATTTCGACGGAATCAAAGGCTTTCTCATAGTCCACATACAACAGACATAGTGGCAAATTGTACTCTTCGGACTTCGGTACAATTTGCCGTAGGGTATGTATGTGGTCTATGGTGCTAAAGACCTTTCGGAAACCGGCTTGTTCGGGAGGCTGGAAGTCGTCAAGACTGTGCGCGAGACGATACGTTATGACTCTCGAAAACAGCACGTAGACGCGGCTCAGAAGGGAAATTGGTCTGAAATCAAGAGAGCGTTGTCACCTTTCATGAAGAACAAGACCACCGCACTTCTTCTCCACGCTTCCGGTGTAATGCCACCATGGAAGACGAAATTAAAGAGCTTCTGAAGGACTTCAAGTACCGGTCTTCCACCCGCTTTCAGAAGCTCCGCTGTAATTCCATCTTCGCCTGGGGCCTTGCCGTTTTTAAGGTGTTGGAGAGCCATTCTAATATCGCTCAGACTGACGTCCGGGATATCTTCGGAATAGTGTCGGATAAGACTCGCTCTTGGATCGTTACTCACACTTGCGTGTGGCTCCAACGATGACGTGTACAGCTGCCCATAGAACCTCTCAATCTCACTCAAAATCTCAGGTGCCCCGGAAGCGATGCTGCCACACTCGGTCTTCAGCTTTGACAGTTGGCTCTTTCTGGCAGACAGATCTCTAGCAAAGACTTTGGAGCCTTGGTTCCGCTCGATCGCTTCTTCAATACGAGCTGTATTGAAGTTGCGCAAGTCCCGCCGCATGCATTTGGAGATCTGTCTGTTCAGTTGCCTGTATGCTGTCAAATCTATTGAAGAATGTAGCCTTATCTCCCGTCTAACAGCCATGAGATTAAGAGTGTGATCGGAGAGTTTTTGTGTTCTTCGGCGGCGGGTCTTGCAGTACTTATCTCCGACCGCACGGACAGTTTCCACGAGCTTGTCATTCATATCGTCCACTCCATTGCAGTCTTCTAGTTACTGAAAACGGTTTTGTAACTCGAGCTGAAAGGTTTCGGGACTTTGGATTAGAGCACGAGGGGGACGGAGCGTTGACTTCATCAGACGAGACCTCTCCAACGTAACATTTAGGTTCAGTCTGCCTCTAACCATTCGGTGATCGCTGCCGGTTTTCACCCTCGCGATCACTGAGACATCACTGAACAGTTGTCGTCTGGTCGTCATAATGAAGTCAATCTCATTTTTTGTCGAACCGTCGGGGCTCGACCAGGTCCACTTCCTGTGAGGCCGCTTCTAGAAGAAAGAGTTCATCATAAAGAGTTCCTCTTTCTCCATGAAGTCGACCAGCTGCTGGCCCCTTGGGTTCCGTTGCCCTATTCCAAATTTCCCTACTTTCAGCTCACCGTTCTCTCTTGTGCCTAGTTTTGCATTGAAGTCACCCATTAACACCGTATATTGGGTTTT
The DNA here is from genome assembly GCA_033319125.1 of Parnassius glacialis. Classification (NCBI taxonomy): domain Eukaryota; kingdom Metazoa; phylum Arthropoda; class Insecta; order Lepidoptera; family Papilionidae; genus Parnassius; species Parnassius glacialis. The sequence goes on along the minus strand of JAVANC010000020.1, from coordinate 48,406,793 downwards.
GGAGGAATGCATGGCTCTAGAAATATCCTCATACATTTCCTCCACCTCCTCATCGGGGTGTGCCGAGGTTGGTGCGTAAACCTGTATGACCTTCAGTGAATATCGTTTGGTGATTCTGAGTATAAGGTACGCAACCCTCGTCGACACACTCCCGATCTTTACAACGTTAACGAGAGACTTGTGGACGATAAATCCGATACCTCCTTGGGACAGATGGTCACCCTCCCGGTGATAGAGCAAGTTGCCGGATTCGAGGATTACCGTGTCCTCCCCCTCTCTTCGGACTTCGGATAATCCTATAATATGCCAGCGCAACTTGTCTATCTCTTCTTCCAGCTCCACGATCTTCTCGTCAGTCCTCAGGGTGCGTGCGTTGTACGTTGCCAGGTCGAGTCATCGTAGGTGGCAACCGAACCTCCACCGGAGATTCTTAGCCCCTCCTGCCACGCCGTTACCATGGTCGCCACCGTAGCCAGGAATAAAGTGGCCGCCGGGGACTGGGGGCCGTCTGTTTGTTGCTCTATTCATTGGGGGGTATTTGCCATAGTTGCCACGCTTGGCGAGCGGTTTGGCAACCGCAGTTTTTTATTGAAATTTTGGCTATTATCAGGGAGATGCTGCTGCCCATCTCCCGCCTGTTTCCCTTTGTCGCCTTTTACGACACCCATGGGAGGATATGGGGTAGTGGATATTCTTGACCGCCACTACACGGAAATACGTTGCTTCGTACCAAACTTCAAGATTCTGAGTTCACGGGAAGTACCCTGTAGGTTTTGATTCCCTTGCGGCATAATATTTGCGGCATAAACGGCTGTATCTTTTGATTGTGTTGGCTTAGAAGTTTGATTTTTTGACAGCTTCAATGGACAGTAGACTTAAGTATTTGATATGAATTTCAGCTTGATACCTTCACGCGTTCCTGAGAAAAAGGGTCTTGACAGACAGACAGACAGTCAGACAGAGAGACAGACAGACAGACAGACGGACAAAAAAGTGATCCTATAAGGGTTACGTTTTTTCCTTTTGAGGTACGGAACCCTAAAAATTGAAGTATCTGCCTGTTATATCGACATAACTGCCATTTATTGAGCTGAGAGTCACACAGATATGTGGGAGAAGACATGAATAATCTTTTAAAAAATGTTCTGTCTGCCTGTCTGTCTATCTGGGTTAATCTTCAGAATCGCAAAACCGATTTTAATGAAACTTGATGTACAAATAGAGAGCAATGCCAAGAGTGATCTAAGCTATATTTTTCCAAAGTTCTCTCAAAAGAAAATCTATCATCTTTGATGATTATCTTAATTTTAAATATCGCTACATTAATAAATCGTGCCCAGGCGGAACCGGGACAGGTCCCTAGTTATTAAATAAAAATGGTGATCTTCGCTGCGTTCATTAAAGCTAAGGGTGACTTATTTCTACTTAATTAAAATATAAACATAGCAGACTATATATAAATAGGTCCTATTGAAAGTCACTTTTTACTTCTACAACTTAAAATGTAAGTTACAGTCTATATACGTCCCCATATCTTCCTAATTACAACTAAAAAATAAAAAAACTGCGCTTGCCAACCAGCCTGCCAAGCGTAAATATGGCAAATATACCTCCTATGAGACAAACTATGGGGGGGGCCTATGTTCATCAGTGGACATTTAATAGGCTGTAACGGTAATGGTAATATAACTTTTTTAAATACATTTCAAGCCGTGTTTATTTAACGAAAATTATAAACATGCGTCTAACGTAATGTAACAAGCAATGTGAATTTTAAAAGCATATAATATGTACGTGTAGTATGTTTGCAAGAATCTGCTTTTCAGCAAACAGCAGCCGCAATCGTGAGGCATTTCAAACAGCTATGGTTGCTAGTGGTTAATAAAGTTTATTATAGCATGTTACATTTTGATATAATTATTGTAAGAAAATTGTTCTGTTTTAGTAGATTACATTAAAAGTATATAAAAATGAGATTAATTTTTAACAATGGTATAAAATAATGAAGATGAAAATATTTATTATAACTAATTTATAATAAAAAGGAATTCAATTCAACCCATCTCATTCACGTAATTTAAAGTAACTTAGACTCATATTTAAAAAGTTAACAAATAAAAATAAAATAGTATATAACTTTATTGCCGTGAGAAAGTTAACACGTAAGAGACCCAACATAATTGCGTGAGTTTCGTAAAAGACTATAGAGGGAAAATATAACAGGAGGTGGGAAGCCGCCTCTTCCTCATAACGACTGAAAATTTAAAAAAAACGTAGGTTGTCCATCCGTCCAAGGTAGACAACTATGGCGAAATCCCTACAATGACGCTATCTGTTAAAAAAGTCTATGTTTAGCAGTGGTCTTCTGATATACTGTAATGAATTAATAAATGAATGATATTATCTCGAACCTCTATAAGCTCGCTAAGTATATGCGTTTTATAGCAGTGATATAGATGAAATTTACTTTGTCTTTTGTCATTTTAGTATCATATTCACAAGCTTTATATTATATTCCCTGCCAGCCACATGTCTGTTTTCATTTATAAGAGATATAAAAATAAAATCTTTATTTATTATTCATTAATAATTTATTAATTAATAATTCAACGCCGACAAGCGTAAGCACAAAATCGCGCTTTTGCACAAAATATTAAATTAGAAATACTCCATGAAGTAGAGATAATTATATAACTTTAAACAAAAACTCAACTGCGGGAGAGAACATTTTGTATTCCGTGAGCGGAGCACTAATTTGGTACCTGCTTGAAATAAAGCTGTATTTGTTTCTAAATTTGATTTTATATTTCATTCTACATAAATGTATTTAAATCTTTTTTAATAAAATTAAACAAAATTGTAAAAACAAATAGATATACTTAATTTCGTTTGAACTTTTATGTTTTAATATTTATTTATTAACATTAAAAAATAAGTAGACCAAATAAATGAAGAACTTCTCTCAACTTCAACCATTTTAAAGAAATGAATTATCTATATTTTATAGAAATAGAAAAAAATACAGATTATCACTGTTTTATTAAATCCTCGTTATGATTTTATTCAGACAAGTTTTTGTCACACTATATTTGCTATCACAAAAATTAAGAAAATACAAGTACAATTATTTGTTCATTTTGTTTGTGTTTAGATAGATAAATATTGATGAAAATTGCTACGATAATGGTTAATCACGAATGTTTATATTAAATACTCAATTGATATAATGATAATATTTTTGCGAATACTTCATATTGAATAAAACTTGTTTTATTCACTCAGTTATCTTATAAACAAAATCACACGGAAATTTCTAAATTCCTAACTAGCAAAGTAAATTTCATATTGCTGTTGGATCGTCGCTAGTAACTTATTAATGCATATATACATATTTATTAGTAATGAAATGGATACAATAACGAAGCGATATAAAAGAGGACGCTCGAAAAATATGTACATAAATACAAGGCGTGAAGCGATGGTATTTTCACCAAATAAATACACTCATTCCTTGGCTGAACGCCAACCACAGCCTGCATTACAGAATAAATAATGTTTTCTTCCTAAGATCGTATTCTCGCAGTTGTATTTTAAAAGGTCGGCCACATTATATTTGCATCATATTGAAAATGGCGGTGAAAATATATACAAGATATAAATAAAATTAAAGTGTCTGTCTGAATTGAAATAACTGGCTTAGATTACGCTCAGAGGATTATTTCAATGCTATGGAGACATTAATAATATTTTTTTAAATTATGTCTTTTTTTATTGGACAAGGATAACAACCGAGCACACAGTCCACCTTATGGTAAGTGGTTGCTGTTTCCCATAGACATCTACATCTATCCTCTATTACGAATCAATATGATGGATGTCATAAGCTTAATAAACGCTTAAAGCCAATGATAAAATATTCTTAGTCAAAAATAAAAAGGAATACCATAGGTAAAATGCAAAATGAAAGCTATTTAATTTGTTGCAATGACGAGCAAGACAGCCTCCTCAAGCCGTCCCTGTGTACAAGTATAACGCATGTTACAGTCATTGCTCTCCTGCCAACCATTCGTAGTATCTTGAAGTCTTGCAGTAGTATCCTTGGACTTGTATTTAAATTTAGTAATAAAAGGATACCGATCAGATGGTAGCACTCAGTCATAATAGCAATATATTTGAATTCCATTTCCATTTCATTTCATTTCCATGCGAAGTATGGATGTACAACTATATACATAATTGTTTACAAGACGCCTCCTGCTTCCCCTAGATAGGAACCATTATTGTGGCGTTATTTAGGTTTAAGATAACGAAGAGTTTTTTATGAAATAAATCAATTTTTTACGGATTTTATCGCGTTTAATTTATAATTTTGATTCCCGAAGTTTTGGTTGCTTTACAGCAACCCATGGTCACGTAAGAGGGGGGGGGGGGGAGGGGCTGAGATGTTTGACGTCCCGATGTCACAGTTAGCCCGGCTACCTTCAGTTTTTCAATATTAATTTTTGGGTCAGCAGAATGAACTTACAGTATCTTGAAGTCTTGCAGTGGTATGCTTGTGTTTGGATTTAATTTTGTTAATTATAGGATCTCAAGCAGATGGCAGCACTCATCCATCTTCTCTATTGAAATAAGGATGTTTTTTAATTTCAATAGCCTCGCGAATCTTCCTTAGTAGGAATCGGTATTCTTTTGCGAGGATTTATGTTCTATCAAATCTGATGTAATGGCGGGGATGATCTTGAACATGTTCACAGACTGTAGACTTGCCAGAGCATCGGTGCTTCACGTCAGCTATATGTTCTTTCACGCGGGTTTTAATGGATCTTTTTGTTTGTCATATGTTAGAGAGACCACATTCGCAATCAAGCTTGTGCACTCCTGCATCTTGTAGAGGGATATTACACTTGACGGATGGTAAAAATTGACTAATCCTCTTTGGCGGCTTCAAGTATGTTTTAATAGAAGCTCGCTTCAAAATGTAGTTAACCTGTTTGTGACTCCTCTGACATAGGGTAGTACAGCAGGCACACGCTCGACTGTGGTCAGCTTCACTCGGTCACTGTGACGTAGGCGCGGGACCCGAAGCTTGTTATCTTGCAATACTTGCTCGACGTGCTGAAGCTCGGCGGCCAGATCTTTTTTGTCACAAATCCCTCGTGCTCTCTAAAACAAAGATTTTCCCACGTTAGCTAACTGTGAGGGATGATGGTGCGATTCACCATTTAAATATCGGTTGCTATGGGACTTTTTCCTATACACAGTGTGACCAATAGTGTTATCAGGATTTCGGATGACTTAAAATAGTAAATTATACGCGATAAAATCCGTAAAATTAGTTTTATTTAAATGTATAGTGTTCGCGTTAATATAAGAAATTATTATGTAAGCCGGAGGAACAGAAACAGAAACTTTTTTATTCAATATAGATTATAAATAATACTTATTGAAAGTCACTCTTTTGTATAATTACCACTGGTTCGAAAAAAACCTCTGTCCTGGGAAGAACCAGCAAGAAACCCAGCGGAACTTTTTTTTATATGACAGCTTACAATCATGTATGTTACACAAATTAACTACACAACAAATTAGAAATAGCTTGGGAGCGATCACTTCCCTTCCAGGGGTTATTATCATCTATAATTTTTTTAATTTTACAATAATCCTTTTTATACAAACTTAGTTTAATAAAGTTTATGAACTTTGAGCAGGTCAAATTTTGTATATTTTCTGGAATTGTGTTGTAAGAGCGTATACATCGCCCCAAGAATGAATTATTGACTCGACATACATTACATTTTCATAAATGTATTGAGAGGTCAAAGTAAATATATTAATTTCCATAAATTTTTGTCGCAGCGACTCTTTAGGCTTTAAATCATAAATTGCTCTTATGGCCCTCTTCTGTAAAACAAATATAATTTCAGCGTCAGCTGCGTGTCCGCATAGCAAAATACCATACGACATTATGCTATGGAAATAGCTAAAGTAAACTAGTCTAGCTGTTTCAACACTAGTTAGACTTCTAATCTTTTTTACGGCATATGCTGCAGAACTAAGTCTGCTTGCTAGTTTTGATATATGGGGGCTCCATTGAAGCTTCGCGTCTAGTGTGATTCCAAGAAAAATGGTGGTATCTACAAGACTCAGTTTCTCCCCATTTAAAATTACATTAGTATTTAATTGTTTGACATTTGGAGTCATAAATTTCATACATTTAGTTTTAGTGCCATTTAAATGCAAATTATTAACATTGAACCAATTTACTAATTTAGATATAGCATTATTTACTTTTTTTTTATAGGACAAGGGTGACAAACGAGCACACAGTCCACCTGATGGTAAGTGGTTGCTGCGGCCCATAGACATCTACATCTATCCTCGTTTGCGAATCAAAATGCAGATGCGTTGTCACCCGTGAGGACTAAGATGGAATGCCTCATAACCAGTAAAAAAGGCCTCCGGCCACCTGCACTCACCAAGCGAAACGCAGAGGTAAACCTCTACTTCACGCTGGTATTCTGTGAGGTCGTGGTACCACCCCAGTTCGAGCCGGCCCATCCGTGCGACAGCAAAAGCTGCCGCGTGGCTCTACCACTGTTAAAAAAAACTGTTACTTCGTCATATTCTAGCAATTGTCGACTTAATTTGAAAATTAAAGAAGTGTCATCTGCAAATTATACTATATCATGGTTATCCTACTATGTAGAGTTTTTGTGTTATTCTGCGGCGGGTCTTGCAATACTTAGCTCCGACCGCATCGCCAATTTCATCGATCTTGTCATTTATATCGCCTACTAGAATAGAATAGAATAATTTTTTATTCAATATAGATCACATGTGTAATTCTTATTGAAAGTCATTTTTTACTTTACCACTGGTTCGAAAAAAACCTCTGTCCTGGGAACAACCAGCAAGAAACCCAGCGGGACTTTTTTTAAAGCAAATTTTACAATAATGGTTTTACAAACTATATAAGTTCAAAATTTATTTTAGAAACAGCTTGGAAGCGATCATCTCATACCCAGGGGTTATTATCAACCATGTATTCATTTATACTATAATAACCCTTTTTATATAGTTTCATCTTAACAAAACATTTAAACTTAAATCGACACCGTGGTTGATTCACTCTCCACCCTTATTAAATCCTCCCTTAAGGAGAATGAAAGGGTCGTCCCGATTGCTAATAATGATGGGCTTCCCTTACATATTAGCAACCTATTAAAAGCCAAGAGAGCTGCTTTCCGGAGAGCAGAAATCTATTTCACCCCCGAATATAGGCGTACGGCCAATCGTCTTCAACGAGAAGTCTGTTTCCGCCTCTCCGAACTTCGAGACCTCGAAAAGAGTAAGCTATTAGAGAATATACAGCTCTCATACAGCGTACTATCAGATGGCACGAGCCCTCCGCATAGACGTTATCATCCAATCATCAAAGGAATTTAGCCCAAAAAGGCTCCGGGCGAGGATGGCATCTCCAATCAAGCTCTTAAACACTTTCCTGAGCAGGTGTTAACCCTTTTAACTATTATCTTCAACGCCTGCTTCAATCTTAGTTACTTTCCCACTACGTGGAAGGAGGCAACTGTCATTGGTATTCCCAAGCCAGGAAAGCTTCTCAACCTCCCCTCCAGTCATCGTCCCATCAGCCTCCTCAATGCAATGTGTAAACTCTTCGAAAGAGTCATCCTCACTCGCATGAGGCTCCATCTGTTTCCCACGGACGGTGACCCTCTTGTCATTCCTCACCAATTTGAGCGAAACACTCTTGTCCCCAACAAGTTCACCGTATTGTGGAATATATCCTCAGCGGTTTTTATCCTCGTCGTCATAAGACCATCGCGGTCTTTTTCGACTTTGCAATAGCTTTCGATAGAGTCTGGCACGAAGGCCTTATCTACAAACTTTACAAAATAGGTCTTCCTGATCGTCTTGTACGTCTCGTGGCCTTTTATCTCAAGGATCGTACCTTTCGTATTAGACACGAAGGCACGCTCTCCTCTCAGCGCCCCATCAAAACTGGTGTCACTCAGGGCTCAGTATTTGCTCCTCTCCTGTACATCCTGTTCACCAACGACATTCCCATCCTGTCGAAAGGTGTTCAGCTCTTCCTCTTCGCAGACGACACTGCCCTCTAATGTTAAGGTAAGGTACCTTACCTTAAACTACCTTTCATACGGAAAAAGATCCAAAAGTCAGTTGATGACCTAGGAGCTTGGTTCCAAAAATGGCGCATCAATGTGAACCCAGAGAAGAGCTCCACCGTTCACTTCGATTATAAATGACGCCGCCTCAAAAAAAAAACCCACCAATACGTATGCTATGGACCCCTGTCTTATCTGAGTAGTGTCAACAGTATGCTGGGCCGACACAGTAAGATGTCCCTCCGTAACAAGGCTTTGTAAGGTCTGTATACGACCAGTCATGTCTTACGCGGGCCTTATATTTGCTCACGCTGACCCCAAAATTATTAATGAAGTCCAAGTAGTTCAAAACCTCTTCTCTCGTCGAGCTACGAACGCACCTTGGTACGTCCGTAACGCCGACCTCCATCGGACTTAGAGTTCCCTACAATCCAACAATTTCTAAAAACACTCTCTGAGAACTTCTTCAAAGCCTCAGAGTCTAATTCCAATCATTTTATTCGTGAGGCAGCTACTTATGCAGCCCCACTCCCCTCTCACTATCGAGTTCGCAGGTCGAGTAACTCTCTTTCGGGCCCGCCAAATAAACATTCAACCGACCTGAACTGCCTCCTGGCGGCTTAGGCCGACTCTTCTTGAATTTGCCTTAGTAGGCTCTCACTCAGCGGCTCGTAGATGCCTGCGCCCTCTTTTCCCAAAAGACGGCCGCTTCAGATTCGGCAAGAGGCCTAATAAGCCAACGCCGTACGCTAAAGTGGATTTTAGCGGGTAACACTTAGGGGTTAGTATAGTTAGACACAGTGAGTCCCGCATAACCACGACAGACCGGCTGTCGTGGTATGCATAAAGAATTCTCCACTTCTTCGCGTAACGGGGTAGCACTTTCTAATAGCTTCTGGGCGCAAAAAATATCTACCTTTAACCTGCTTCGGTAGCTAAAAAGCAGTTTAACTACAGCTGTGTTTTGGTTTAAAGGGCAAGAATAAGAGAGGCAACATTGTTACAGACTTAGTTATTTAACAGTCACACAAACTTGTGAGACGATACTCCTGGCCTTCTTCGTTTGAAGTTAGTGGCTGGGTTGGTCTGTAGACTGCAGGAGTCATTTACATTGAAATGAGATATTAGGTTGATTGTACCTCTAACATTATGATATAATGTGATTACATTACATGGATTTTAACAGTGGTAGAGCCACGCGGCAGCTTTTGCTGTCGCACGGATGGGCCGGCTCGAACCGGTGTGGTACCACGACCTCACAGAATACCAGCGTGAATTAGAGGTTTACCTCTGCGTTTCACTTGGTGAGTGCAGGTGGCCGGAGGCCCTTTTTACTGGAAATGAGGCATTCCATCTTAGTCCTCACGGGTGACAACATATCTACATTTTGATTTGTAATAGAGGATAGATGTAGATGTCTATGGGCCGCAGCAACCACTTACCATCAGGTGGACTGTGTGCTCGTTTGTCACCTTTATCCTATAAAAATATATATAACACGTATGCGAAAATAACAAAACATATTTATTGAATTTTCAAAGTAAAAAATAAAAGCAAGAAGCATGAAATTACCTGTACTTTAATAGGTTTTGAGAAATTTAAAGTATTTATTGTTCATCCGGGTAGGTGCCGCCCTCTCACCTGCTTCTTCCGTCAAATAGCATAACTAGTGCTTGTACTGCTGTGTATCGGTGTGAACGATATATAGAGCCAGTATAAGTACTGTCTGTGAGACATACCATCATAGTCCTAACAGGTGAAACACATCTGTAGCTTTCTTTGGTTGAAGTGGGCTGCAGATGTCCATGGATTGCAATAGCCACTTACAATCAGGTGAAAATTAATTTCGTTTGTCATTTCCTTTTTTTTTACAATATAACTATTTTATTCATACAAGTGGGATGCTAATTATGTTTATCCTGTATTATATCCTATGAATAACTTTTATCTGATAATTAAAAAGTAAAAAAAAGCAAAAAAAATATATACCTTTCTTGAAAAATATTTTTCAAAATACGTTTCCTAAGATGGAGATTTTAGCAGAAGCAGTACCGGCATTGTGCTTGTTTGTATAAGTCAACTCTGCATCGCTGCTATAGTTCAGTTAGACGAAACTGGGGAAAACGTTTTGAAGACACACAAAACACACAAACACTCACGCCTGTCACCCAGAAAGGTAGGCAGAGACTACGGACCTCCATTTGGCGCGATCCTGGCACACCTCTCTCGCCTCCTTTACATCCATATATCTACGCATACACGCTCGTCGGTTAAGGGTACGCCTAATCTGGCCCATTTTCAATGTACCGCCGATTTGGTCGATAAATCTTCGTATAAGGTGTCCCTTCCCGATTCTGCCTTTCACTTCTGGAACATAAAATTGCTTTGTCACTCTTTCCTCGTTCATTCTTTCTACATGACCAAACCACCGAAGCATTCCTTTTTTAATCCTGGTCACAACGTCATCTTGCAAAGCACACTTTTCTCTTATCACACTATTTCTCACCTTGTCATTCAGATTGAGCCCTAGCATACTCCTTAATGACCGCATTTTTACAGCATTTATTCTACTCTCCTGCTTCTTTTGCCAGACCCAACTGTCACTACTATAAATTAAAGTAGGGACTAACACAGCATTATGAATTGCCATACGTGCCTTCTTTGACACATTCTGACTCTTCATAATAGCGAAGATGTATTCATAATAGAAAATTTTGAAGACATTGAATGAAATTGATTTTATTATTTTTTTAACTGGCCACGTTCATTAGAAGAAAATGTTGGGATTTTGCATAAAACGTTTGCAATTGCTTACTATAATGCACATGGAAATATGTGGGATCATTTCAAGAATAAAAGCTTTTGAACACCGTAAGAGCACAAGTTAATGCTGCTAGGTTTCGTAGGGGGAGTGTACAGAACCAGGGAAACCTAATTTCTGGAAACGAAGCTGTAATTTGATTCTTAATCGAAGACGGATGAGATATCTATACTCCACGCCATCCGTTGGACTTATTATCAAGTGGATTGTGTGCTCATTTTCATCCTTATTCTATAAAAAAGTGAATGCTGTCACCTACATCTTTTGACTGCAACAACTCAATCAGCTCACTACCTCGTTGGTCTAGTGACCGTAAGCGATCACGAGGTATTTTGTCTAGAAATTCTCAGTAGTAGCCCTGAGTTAGAGAGAGAGAGAGAGAGAGAGAGAGATATTTGTTGTCACTCCTGAGTATTAAGATGAAATGCCTCATTTTCAGTAAAAAGTCTTCGGTTATCTAACTACACGAAACAGAGCAGCATTATACATCGGTGCGTAGTACTTTTTGATAAAACCCCATCATTGTTCATACATACATAACATATACAGGTCAAGCTAATAAAAGCGTGCTAAAAATAATTCCAGTTGGACCTTACTTAACAAAAATTAAAAACAATGCTTTAACAAGTTGCAGACTCAATAAATCTTGCCGCAATACGAACCGCTATAAATCATATATTTACTTAGTCGCCGATTTATCGTGGATAAGGCAATTTTGGAATAATTTTGGTTTGGAAACATTTCACATATTGATTACGTACTGGTAACTGTAAGTTTTGGAACTGGAAGTTGGACTGGAAGTTATCACAAACCATAATAGTACTTTTGTTATGTAATTCCGTAAAATAATCCATTACCGTCACCTATTATATCACTGCATTACACTGACTGCCTTATTGGTTTAGTGGTTGTAGTAGTGCGACTGCTGATCATGAGGTCCCGGGTTCGAATCTCGGGTCGGGCCAAAAAGTCAGTTGTTGAGTTTTTCCATCAAGAAATTCTCAGTAGCTGCCTGGAGTCAGGAAGTTGGCGGTGTTTCACCCCCGTGCCTCGGAAAGCATGTAAAGCCATTGGTCCTGCGCCTGATCTCGCTCCGGTAGTGTCGGTTTACCGTGCCATCGGGCTATGAGAGTGAGGGAATAGAGAGTGCACCTGTGTTTGCGCATACACTTGGGCACTATAATCCTGTCCTGCGCTGATGGCTAGTCTCCGTTGAGACTGGCCGCCGTGGCCGAAATTAGGTCTGGAGGACATTATTATTATATCTCTTATGTGCGGCATGACACAACGCTCGGTAGCCGGCATGTTGGCAAAATAAATAACCCAGGTTGGAGAAAGGGTTATTGCAGTCCATCCTCGTTTTTTTTATTACCATATCTCATTTACTTTTATTGGTGTCGTAGGCGATGAGATATATTTATTAAACTATGGAATGAGCTTTATAATTGAGTGCAAATTTAATTGGACCATGTTGTCTAGAAACTATTTCACACAATTCCGACGTAAAATAGCAGCGTGTGTGTTTTCTATGGTGAGCGAAGTAATCATTCAATTTTAGTGACAATCATCTATATTTAACAAGACATTTGATCTCAGTGGTGGTAGTGGTGCTTCTTAAACACGATTGTGGGAGAAAGCGGGTGCTATCTGAGCTAGGTATTACCTACAATTATTTTTGCAGGGATTCTTATTACTTTACATAGTTATTTAATCTACATCATTATTGCATGCCGAGCGCAAAGCGCGTGGTTATGTTCTACTAACGCCTAAAAATCAAAATTCCACCGTTTTGTCGCATGAAATCGTATCCAGCAATCATATTACACATATAAATGATATAAAAAGCAAATTGTTAGAAAGATAAATGTTTGTTGAACTTATTAATATTTTTTTTAAATCGATTAATTGCTATTTTTAAATAAAAAAGGGGTTTTAGTGGCTTATGGTGTGGATTTATCATGTCCCCAAGGCTTGTAAACACTATAACTTTTGTAAATATCAATTGTTTAACTTAATCTATTTATTAATCTCTTCATCTATCATGTGGGAAGCCACTGAATGTAAATGGCAGTGTAATTTTGTTTTATTTAGCTATAATTAATTTTTTTCGGCTCAAAAATTGCGAAATTTTCGTTGATTTGGTAGCCTCGTATAGAATTATTTCTATAAATGGGGAGCTGCAGCCACAGAGTAGTTTACTCACTAACTCAGTTGGCCATCGCCATAGATTACTGTATATATCAGTTCGCCGCATTAGCTTTTATATTTATCTATGGTTCGCCGTCAGTCGCCGTCGTGAGTGAACATTATTTCGGTTGTTTGCAGCGGCTCAAAAAGATCGCTGTACTTATACACAATATTCGAATAACCAAATTTCTTAAATACTTGATTATAATAATAATAACAGATTTTTTTATTACAATATTTTAAAAGCACAGAATAAATAATAGTAGTACGTATTAAAAGTAGTATCAATTTTTTGTCATGGGTGAAATTTTCATGGTTTTCAAGGGTGTTGAAACCGATAGGGTTGGCGAAATGTAAATCCAAGATGGCGGCCGCAATATGTATCAATTTTTTCAATATGGGTGTCATTTTCATGGTTTTCGAGGGTGCTGAAGCCAATAGTGTTGTCGAAATGTAAATCCAAGGTGGCGGCTGCTATAGGTATAATTGTTTTCATCATGGGTGTCTTTTTCATGGTTTTCGAGAATGTTGAAGCCGACAGTGCTGTCGAAATGTAAATCCAAGATGGCGGCTGAATTAGGTACCAATTTTTTCATCATGGGTGTCATTTTCATGGTTTTCGAGGGTGTTAAAGCCGATAGTGCTGTCGAAATGTAAATCTAAAGTGGCGGCTGCAAGGGGTATCAATTTTTTCATCATGGGTGTCATTTTCATGGGTTTCGAGGGTGTTGAAGCCGATAGTGCTGTCGAAATATAAATCCAAGATGGCGGCTGAAGTAGGTACCAATTTTTTCATCATGGGTGTCATTTTCATGGTTTGCAAGGGTGTTTAATATTTCTTCTTTCTGCGTAGCACAATTGGATTTAATAAAGTTTATTAGATTCACCTCAATACTCAATATTTGATTTACTCTACTTATTTTATTACAGGTAGTAGGATTAACGAATGAGGTTATTATGGACCGTGATGTCAGAGGAACATTTCGAAGGCTTGCTGAGTAAAAGGTTCAACACTTATTTTACACTTGAAATGACAAAAAACCTACTTTAAACCTGAATTTATTTTGAAGGATAGAAACGAAAACCCTTGACCATCATATGATGGTTAGTAGATATTGTGTATGTAGTCTATAATTATACCGGCGCTCTATACCCTATAGACCGGAACACAACGATGCGAGCACTACTATTTATCACCAGAAATATATAAGGGGGTTGGTACCTAGCCGGACAGACGCCTAGACAGAAAGAAGTCCTACCACCTATTGAATACGGGCTAATAATAAATTTAGAGACTGGTAAAGGGGGACACTAAGAAATATATACAAAAAGGTATCAAATGCAAGGATATGCTGAGAAATATTATTCTCACAAACTAAAGGCTTGTCGTTGTGGCTTTTCGCCTGGCGAAACCTGTTTATACACTCCAGTAAATAGTATTTTCGTTTCCTAATATTATATTTCCATGCAATAAAGTTGATCCAACGTGGCATACGTCTCTGTATGCATTGAGAATAAAGTAATAACTGTGATGTAAATGACGCAGGAAGTATATCGTACAATATAAGGATTTTGAATAACACTGTGTTATTTATAGTATTATTAAATATTTATTTATTCATATTGTTCACATTTATTTATTTATTTATTTATTCATATTGTGAATCCATCAACTGGACTTTGTGCTTGTTTATCAACTTTGTTCCATGAAAAAGTAATTCGTAGCTAGATGCGTATAAATGAAATACTTATTGTAATTTATATTCCTTTGCCCGTGAATTTGTATATACATATGTACGTTAGTACGTGCGCGTGCAAACGTGCTTGATAAATGGCAGTTTTACTTTCATTGTGTTTTTTATAGGATAAGGCTAACCAACGAGCACACAGGCACCTGATGGTAAGTGGTTGCTGCGGTCCATAGACATCTTACATTTATCCTCGATTACGAATCAAAATTCAGATGCGTTGTCACCTGTGAGAACTAAGATGGAATGCGTCGTTTCCAGTAAAAAGGGTCTCCGGTTCTCTACACTCACCATACTAAGAAGAGCAGCGTAAAGCTGCTATTTTACGCTGGCATTCTGTGAGAGCTTGCTCCTTCGCGGTCGAGCTATCCAATTCGTGCTACAACTACACTACTAATATAGCTGCGGCATGGCTCTACCACGTAAAAAAATAACGTAAACCCAGTAACCCAAATCTGGTAGTGCTGTTGCCAATTCCTGAGACTGATAGGGAATAGTAAAGAACAAGAACAAGGAGGAGGAACGCAAGAACTTTCCAAAAAATTGGAAAATGTGATAAAAATATTTATTACAGGCTTAAAATTGAGTATAGTGAGAAGCAAAATTTTAAGTTTAAGTTTAAGCTGCGTTGTAAGTTTACCACCTCACCGCGTCACCTCCATTGCGGCTCTCGTTTGAAAATGTCTTAGAGGAGTTCAGTTATTAATGCCTTTACGTGTAAGTTCATTTGATAAATTGCTGATAGCTAGTTGAACGATCGATCTTGGGTGACAACTTAGAAACTTATGATTAAATGTAGATAAGAATCTAGACAATCGTTTAGTGATGATGTAAGAATATGCACTGTCCCATATCATTCAGTGGGTGTCACTGGTGATACATTTATGAGTACGATATTTTTTATCGGGTACAACTTACTACGTATTCGATACCGTGTCCTTATGCGTATTATGTAGTATAAGTATTACCTAGATAATTTTATAAACAGGTCCAAGTAATTAGTATTTTATCGTTTAAACTTAAAAGAACGCTTAGTGTCTCAAGAGAAGTTTGAACTCAGTTAGTAAATTAATTTGACTTTTTCATCAGCTAGCAACATCCACAAGGCTTTTTTTAATTGCAACGTCTATTTTAAATTAAATAAAAAAGTAAAAAAGACATTGTTTAAAACAAGCTTTAATTTAAATGCGCTAAAAAGAATAGAATAAACTTTTACTTTAAAACTTTTACTATCAACTTATAACGTTATTACACAATATATATGATGTAAAAGCTTGTCGCGAGATTTAAGTTTGTACTAATTTCTACTTACTCGTATTTACTTAGTTTGAACATTTTTAAAATTAAAATCAATCAGATCCTCTTTATCTACACAGGAAAATCTTGCGATGAACACCGTCTTGACCGAAAGCTATATGGACTGATAGGTATGTCAGTATCATACATTTGTGCTCTCTGGAAGCAGGGCCATATGATTACTGTAATATGTCCAAAGGCACCATTCACCAGACCTTTGGACAGTCAAAGTTTACCAACCAATGCTACAGACTCGAGCAACTCGACCTCAATATCATATTCGAGTACTCACAAAACCCCAGTACTACCAACATTTCAGATGGATCGACATCATGTTACACTATGATGCCACTCAGTCCTCGGCATGGCCTTATCTTGACTCGGATGTTTGGAGGAATGCACTACTTACTCGTATTTCGGCTTGAAGCTTACTTGTGCCTTACGATACACAGTTCCAGGTTTGATTTTGGAGTTACCCTTCTCCTAGACAGGTTGTAATCCAATGCTGTTGACGCCTATCTTGCCAAATTACACAAGACAAAGTTAACCAACCGATGCTACAGACTTGAACAATTCGACCTCAATATCATTATTGAGGACTGCAAAAACCCCAGTACACCAAAATTTCAGACGGATTGTAGCAACCGAGTTTATGATCACCATCTTATTTTTGGTTAACTCGCATTCGTATTCTCACTAAGTCCTTTAATTTGATACCCATATTGTAGTAAGGCATAAAAAACTT
This sequence comes from Parnassius glacialis, assembly GCA_033319125.1. Lineage (NCBI taxonomy): Eukaryota > Metazoa > Arthropoda > Insecta > Lepidoptera > Papilionidae > Parnassius > Parnassius glacialis. The sequence goes on along the minus strand of JAVANC010000020.1, from coordinate 48,389,852 downwards.
AGTCTGCCATTAAAAGATGGCAGACTAAGTTTTTTATGCTGCCATAGCAAGCAAGGAGCAAGGAGCAAGCCCTTTTATTTGATATCCATATTGTAGGAGTGTATTAAAAATAACTAGTCCGCCATCTTGGATGTTCCGCCATGTTGGATTTAGAATGACGTCGTACAGCTAACCGTGCATTGTTATCCAAACTTAATGTGTATTCAAAATTTCAGCTCAATCGATTGAAGATATCTGCTTCAAAATTGAGTTGCAAGATTCCACCCGAACAGACATAGTTACATTGCAAGTTAAATAGAAGTTTGTAAAAAGGTAGCCTGAGCTGAAATTCTGCGAGGACACCGTTCGCTACCAAAATAAAATTGACTTAAGAACAATAACAATGTTTCAATTTTTGTTATAAAAATTATGTGACATTTTAATATTGCTTTAATATCAACACTGCCCCGTAGGTCCAGTGGTCGTGAACGCGACTCCAGATCAGTAGGTCCTGAGTCGGGCCAAAATGAGTTATTGAGTTTTTCTGTCAATACATTCTAAGTAACAGCCCAGAGATAGTTCAGTTCAGGGAGTTGTCGTTGTTTCGTCTCCTTGCCTTGAAAACATGTTAAGTCGTTGGTCCTGCGCCTGATCTCTTTCCAGTTGTATGGGATTGCTGTCTTATCGGACTATGAAAGTATGTATTTTTAACAGTGGTAGAGCCACGCGGCAGCTTTTGCTGTCGCACGGATGGGCTGGCTCGAACCGGGGTGGTACCACGACCTCACAGAATACCAGCGTGAAGTAGAGGTTTACCTCTGCGTTTCGCTTGGTGAGTGCAGGTGGCCGGAGGCCCTTTTTACTGGAAATGAGGTATTCCATCTTAGTCCTCACGGGTGACAACGCATCTGCATTTTGATTCGCAAACGAGGATAGATGTAGATGTATATGGGCTGCAGCAACCACTTACCATCAGGTGGACTGTGTGCTCGTTTATCACCCTTATCCTATAAAAAAAATGTATGAGAGAGTGGACCTGTGCTTGCGCATGCTCTAGGGCGCTATAATCTGAGCAGGATTCGGTCTGATGGACATTATATTACTTTTATTTAGTTTTCTGAAGTCGGGTTTTACTTTTTTTGAGTTTAGTTTAATTTATTATGACTTTTATATTTTATATTAAAGTTATTATCTATATAAATCAAATCAAGAAAGATTTTTCTTTCATAACTTTATTCAAGCCTCGGTAAATTTATGAGAAACGTAACGCACGCGCGTACCGTGTGCGTCGCGTGACGAAGTACTCTCATTAATCAACACACGCGTTAAATATAGTCATCTTGTTGCAGATAAATCCCAAACAAGCTTTTACACTTTGGATTTATTTTCCTCTACAATAGTTCCATAGTTATATAATATAATGTGTGAAATATCAGTTACGTTGTATGTATTATACTTGGAGATTTTCACAAAAGAGCTTGATACCGTTTTTGAACAAAGTGCTTAAAATTCTTAACTTATTTAGATTTACCATGTGCTCATATTGTTGTTTTTTGTTAATATTTAAATTTCTTATGCAGATGCTTCGATCTAAACTGTTTTATTTATTCCTTTGATTATTCAGTATACTTGAATAATGTTATATAATAGAGGCTTTTCTCTATATGCCATGCTACAGCAGGCATATTATGACTTTTGACCTCACCTTGACCGAGGAAGGATCGTGTTCATATAGAATAGTAAATGGGCAGCTTAATGCTGCTTTATTTCGTATGGTAACAGTAGAGAACTAGATACCGTTTTTACTGGAAACGAGGCATTCCCTTTTAGGTCTCAAGGTTGACCTTCTTTTTTGAAGTCGTCAAAATATTTTCCTGTACATTTGTTATTTGATAATCATAATGTCTTATAGAACGAATTTCGATCACAGCGAACGTCTCAACGGACACTAGTTATCTGTGTAGGACAGAATTATAGTGGCCGAGTATACGCAAGCACATGTGCACTCTCCATTCTCTCTCTCACAGGACTCCGACAGGACGGTAATCTAACACCACCTTAGAAATACTTAGCGCAGAATCAAAGATTTTCCGTGCTTTCCAAGGCACGGGGCTTAAACACCGATAGTTTAATCTTACTCTGGGTTTCAATTGAGAATGTCTTGACAGAAACACACAATGACTGATTTTGGCCTGATCCGGGATTCGAACCCAGGACCTCGAGGTTAGCAACCGCGTTAGGAATACTACACCAAGAGGCAGTCAAACGGTATCATGTACGTCGTGACGAGGATTTCATGTAACATTCATACAAAAAGTTACAGTCGATTGTCAAAAAAGCCTCTTCCGTTTTTGAAGCCGGCTAATAATTAATGAATGTTGGAACAGGATTTGGTCTCTTATAGGATATCGAATTCGGTTACACAATTTTCCGGAGGCAAGTACACCCTCCAGTTTAAGGGCGCCTGATGTACTGATTTAATATTGGAATTTCTATTTCTTGCCGTATTTTGTGTACAAGCAAAAAATATACAAATATACACATAACACTAAAGGAGCTTAACTTTCAAAAATGTAAATTGTTTTATGTTGTATGTAAGATACTTTATGAGCAAATGAACTGACTTTTATTTAACTCTTAAATAATACTTTATGTAAGCTCCCTCACTCCGAGGAGAAAATTACTGAAAGCGAAAAGTATAGGATGAATTTATCGTTACTTTAAGGCTATTTACAAAATCTGCGAGATTCTCTTTCCCTGCAAGTCTACCATTTTCCATCCCACGCATTTTTATAACCTTTCCGTCCATTTTTTGTCAAGTATTCAGTATATATAAAAATTTAAGTCGTAATATTGTAGAAGCAAGATTAAGTTAATTTTAAAGTTAAGGCTATTTTCAGTACTTTTTTGAAACCTCTATAAACCTATTTAAATGTAACTATTGGGCAAACACAAAATCATGGAAAAGGAATGTGTTAGGACAGAATACAACAGAATGATGATAAAATAATCGTAATGATAACACTAAATTGCTATCTATTCATGTAGTTTACAGAGATTCCTTAATGAAACCGTGTAAACCTAATTATGAAGTGGTCTTTTTTTTTAATTAGACTTGACTGCCTCGTTGGTGTAGTGGTTATAAGCGCACTATGGATCATGAAGTCCCGGGGTCGAATTCCAGGTTGGGTCAGTAAATCAGTTATTGTTATTTATTGCACGTAGGCGTTGTACAGGAGTTTTATCACATGGACATATTTAAATTGATACGAAGTTCTAATTATGAAACCTTGACTTTTAGTCGCTTCTTTGCACGTTTTTATAATATGATCATGGAAATTGAAATTACTATCCATGATAAGGCCTAGATCGCAAATTGTATATACACGTCCTAATGGAGTACCTGCTAGCTAGTATGCCGTTGTGATCAAACTGCGTGACCGTGAAAAAGTTGAGTTTTACACTTTGAATTATTAAGGGGCAATTTATTTTTTACTCTCCATTCAACCACTGCGTCAATGTCGCATTGTAATGCCATACAATCCTCAGCTCCGGTCACTGTATGGAAAAGTTTTAAATCATCATTATCGTTAATCATTATTAAAAATAGAGTTCGACCGAGCGTAGGGGAGACCGGGGATGGTTGACTATAGGGGCAGGTTGACTTCTGTCAAAAACTCGATCTACTCAAAAGTGTTGCCCCATCCAACTAGGCGCGAAAAACCGTTTTCTACCCCCGCACAGGTACCAAAAGAGCGGCATCGTCTACGCACGTCGTTTGGGAGAAGGAGCTTAATATCCAAAAACAAACCATGTAAGTAATTGTTTACCTCTTAATATATTTTGGAGTAACGCCTATATACTTGTTGTTATTTACTTTGCCTACTACCTTGACTCACACCCGAGCGTGTGTAATATTTTTGAGAAATATAACCTTTTAGCTTAATATATTGCTTTCGGTCTCTAAGGTAATCCGCTATAAATAACTAACCCAGATTATAATATGAGGTAGTGGGGTCCCTTATGCCGCAACTGACGATTCCAGAGCATGGTCGATAATTCTTTTTAATATTTACATTATAATTTTGATAATCTTAGATGTCAATGATAATTTTGTGATTTTTTACAAACTATAGCAAAGTAAAGGTTATTGTAGTCCATGGGCACCTGCAACAAACAAAAACTAAACTACAGCTGTAGATTTTTTTGACTAAATTGAAGTGACAAACGTACGTAACTACTTTGGGAATATTATTAATGGTTATTGATAGTACTTTTATATTTTTTTAAAAAATCGTACATCACCTGATATTGAAAAGACAGTGAATCTTATGGAAACCTTGAATCGAAGGAAGTTGACGTTGACTCGGCTTTACACTACCGGCTAATATGAAATGCATTATGATCTCTAATTATACCGATTTATTTTTCATAACAGAAACAGAAACAGAAACTTTTTTATTCAATATAGATTATAAATAATGCTTATTGAAAGTCACTCTTTTGTATAATTACCACTGGTTCGAAAAAAAAACCTCTGTCCTGGGAAGAACCAGCAAGAAACCCAGCGGGATTTTTTTTTAAATAACAGCTTACAATCATGTATGTTACACAAATTAACAACACAACAAATTAGAAATAGCTTGGTAGCGATCACCTCATTTTCAGGGGTTATTATCATCCACAAATTCCTTAATAATATAATAACCCTTTTTATACAAACTTAGTTTAATAAAGTTTTTGAACTTTGAGCAGGTCAAATTTTGTATATTTTCTGGAATTTTGTTGTAAAAGCGTATACATCGCCCCAAGAATGAATTACTGACTCGATGGAGTCGAGTAACTGGTACTACTAGCTTGTGTCTGTTCCTAGTATTTACAGAATGAATATCACTTATTTTTGTAAAACTACTTTTATTTTTGTGTACGTACATTACATTTTCATAAATGTATTGAGAGGCCAAAGTTAATATATTAATTTCCTTAAATTTTTGTCGCAGCGACTCTTTAGGCTTTAAATCATAAATTGCTCTTATGGCCCTCTTCTGTAAAACAAATATAATTTCAGTGTCAGCAGCGTGTCCCCATAGCAAAATACCATACGACATTATGCTATGGAAATAGCTAAAGTAAACTAGTCTAGCTGTTTCAACACTAGTTAGACTTCTAATCTTTTTTACGGCATATGCTGCAGAACTAAGTCTGCTTGCTAGTTTTGATATATGGGGGCTCCATTGAAGCTTCGCGTCTAGTGTGATTCCAAGAAAAATGGTGGTATCTACAAGACTCAGTTTCTCCCCATTTAAAATTACATTAGTATTTAATTGTTTGACATTTTGAGTCATAAATTTCATACATTTCGTTTAAGTGCCATTTAAATGCAAATTATTAACATTGAATTAATTTACTAATTTAGATATAGCATTATTTACTTCGTCATATTTTAGCAATTGTCGACTTAATTTGAAAATTAGAGAAGTGTCATCTGCAAATAATACTATATCATAGTTATCTCCTACTATGTAAGGTAATTCATTAATGTACACAAGAAACAGAAAGGGTCCTAGAATTGAGCCTTGAGGCACGCCCATCTGTACCATCGACCCGGAAGAACTCATACTGTTAATGATAACTTTTTGCGTTCTCTTACTTAAATATGAAATAATTAATTTAAGAGCATCACTTCTTACACCGTAGTGTTGAAGTTTCCTGATTAATGTTTCATGGTGAACACAATCGAAGGCTTTGGATAGGTCACAAAATATACCCAAAGCATCCTGTGAATTCTCCCATGCATTAAATATATATTTAATCAGCTCAACACCGGCATCAGTTGTCGAGCGACCCCTTGTGAAACTAAATTGATTTTTATGAAGTAAATTATTTATATTAAAGAAATTAAACATTTGATCAAGAATAATTTTTTCAAAAATCTTACTAAGTGTTGGTAGTACAGAAATAGGTCTAAAATTAGCGGGGTCTAATGTACTATCAGATTTAAATAAAGGTATTACTTTACTTTACTTCATTAAATCAGGAAACACACCAGATTCGATACTAGTATTAAAAATAGTAGCTAAATGAGGCGGGATTGTATCTATTATAGACGCAATAACTTTAACGGAAATCCCCCCAGATCCACAGTTTTCTTAACATCAATAGTTTTAAAATATTTTACAATATCTTTTGATGATGATAACGTTATTTAAAAAAAAATAAAAAATGATAATTTATGAAATGTAAAATTCTTTGTACACGCATTTACATTTTGTTTAAGTAATGATTCGGCGACCGCAGGAGAAGAATTCAGTGACTTGACTTAGTGGTTAATATCGGAATATCAGTAAAATATTTCTCAAAAACCATTGCAACGTCCTGATCTGATTCAGTTAACTTGTTATTAACACTTAACTGGTAGTTTGAATTGCGAGAGTTGATCTTACCAGTTTCGCTATTAATTATACTCCATGTCATTTTAATTTTATTAGAAGCCGTCTTAATTTTGTTGCTCAAATGCAAAGACTTGGCTGTGGAGCACACTCTTTTAAATATTTTTGAATATTTTTTTACATATTCCCTAAATTCGACGCTATGATTATATGATCTTTCATGGTAAAGATCATATAACCTATGCCTGCTCTTATGGACTCCTACTGTCGCCCATTCATTAAATGACTTCCGACTGTTCAAGGAGAATGTTTTAGAAGTAAAAGTATTATTAAATTCATTGCAAATAAGCTTAAATAATGTTCCATACAATAACTAAGCACGACGTCAGAGCATTCTCTCACATCGATATATTTAATTATTTGGTAATTTATTCTTAACATTTAAACGTAAATCCTTCTGTGTGGACTATGAAATGTTACAAGTTCAAGATAACCATTAAAATGTCCTTAAATTAAATACTTTGCTCTTCAAGTCCATTGTTGAACATAAGCCTCTCCCATAGATTGGCTCAATATAGAGATACTTTTGTAATTATTATAAAGTTCTTCCCATCTACGACACCCACGGGATGAAACTGTGTAGTGGAATCGCTTCGCCACCACTCAATATATCAAAAACAACGATGTTTTTGTAAGTAATTTTTTAGTGTTCATGAACTAGTTAATTTTTTTTTCGCATGGATAGATAGATAGATAGAGAATAATAGATAGATAAGATACATATCATTTACCTTTTACGTGATCTCTGTACCAATCTGCACTTTTTACTAGCAAAGACATTGTTTATTTTCTTAATATTTTTAACTAATATACTTTTTTCTTAATAGTATAAGGGTGTCACCCATAATATAAATATAAGATAACGAGCACACAATCCACCTGATGGTAAGTGGTTATTGTGGCCCATAGACATCTACATTTATCAACGTATCCGAATCAAAATTCAGATGCGTTATCACCCCTGAGGACTAAGATGGAACGCCTCGTTTTCAGTAAAAAGGGTTTCCAGTTCTCTACACTCATCATACGAAACACAGCAGCTTTAAGTTGCTATTTTACGCTGGTATTCTGTAAGAGCGTGGTCCTCCCTGGTCGAGCCGACCCATTAGTGCTACAGCTGTACTATTAATATAGCATTGCTCTATCACGTATAAAATACTGCTGGAGATAGGAAATAATTTGATTTCGACGCCCCTCAACGCCACAGAATTGTACCATTTTGTAATTGAATAGTCGTCCATCTATTTTGTAGAAACGAACGAGATCGCGAAAAAGAATATAGAGTCTTTCAAACTGTACTAAATTTAATTTCAATGAGTAGCATTAGCCCGGCTAATACTACAGAGAAGTGCTACAGTAATACAGTCACGTACCATTCTTAAGGAACGTCAATATTTAAGAATTCTATTGCAGTATATTTATATTTTATTTTCTTATTGACAAAACGTAATACAAATACAAGGACTACGTGGTAGAGTCACGCTGCAGGTATATTATGATTGCAGTGCGAATAAGTCGGCTCGACCGGAGAAGGACCAGGACCAAGGAAATCTATAGGGAGACTGTGTTTAGCAGTGGATCTATTCTGTAATATTTAGAGATATCTGGAGGACATTTTTATTAAAATGGCTAAAATAAGTGTTCAAATGGATTCGAACTTTGTCAACACCTAAGCCCAGCAGTAGCGAGTTTTACAAGATATATAAGATAAAAGAGCTCATTTCACTTTCTATGAAAATTTTACGCATACATTTGATACTAAAACAAAGAAGGAGAGACAATAGCGACACATAAAATCTGTAGAGTGTTTCTAAATTAATTAAGTTTGGATGTAATTGTGTCTAAGTTCCTCCTGCTTGACTGCGCTTGATTAAGTTGTAATTAAATAGTACTTTTAACAGTGGCAGAGCCAGGCGGCAGCTTTTGCTGCGTGAAGTAGAGGTTTACCTCTGCGTTTCGCTTGGTGAGTGCAGGTGGCCGGAGGCCCTTTTTACTGGAAATGAGTCAGTCCATCCTAGTCCTCACGGGTGAAAACGCATCTGCATTTTGATCTGTAACAGAGGATAGATGTAGATGTCTATGGGCCGCACCAACCACTTACCATCAGGTGGACTGTGTGCTCGTTTTTCACCCTTAACCTATAAAAAAAAAACACCATTCGCTACCGTCATTATTGTACAGAATATAACTTTTTAATTAGAATGTAGATACAAATTGCATTAATTATTATCTTCCCTTTCTTCATGAAACGCGTCAAGATGTTGAGCATGGTTTCAGCGTCACTTGAAATGTATGTGCTCTTAAAATATTCTGTCTATCTTTATTTGTTGCTTGAGACTAGGTTTTTTTTATTTTTTTATAGGAGAGGGGCAAACGATCATGCGGCTCACCTGATGGTAAGTGACTACCGCCGCCCATAAACAACTGCAACACCAGGTAGGGAATTGCAGAAGCGTTGCCGGCCTTTTAAAAAGGAGTACGCTCTTTTCTTGAAGGTCCCTTAGTCGTATCGGTCTGGAAAAATCGCTGATGGTAATCGATTCCACAAGGAAGTCGTGTGGGGAAGAAAACATCTTCTAAATCGCACCGTGGTGGACCGCCAATCATCCAGATGGTGTGGATGGCATCGGGAGTTTTGCCGCGATGTGCGTTCGTGAAATTTGGCGGCTGGGATTAATCCGAAAAATTTCTCAGAGCACTCCCCATGGTAGATGCGAAAGAAAATGCAAAGGGATGCAACATCTCTTCGCAGTGCCAATGAATCGAGCCGATCGGAAATGGCTCGGTGTTTACTTTTTAGGTCTGGATGTTTACCATGTGCTGCTTATATAAAGGGCCTACATATAAAACGCATACGTTGCAATGCTCAGCTACAATGGTTGTGTTATGGCGTGGTTAAATATGACGTGAGAGTCAAAGCATTGTTATGTTAGATTCACTTTACTTTAAATTCAGATTTTATCAAAACAACACGGATCGTAGGCAGTCTCCGAACTACGTATCACGAGAACGTGCGTATTATTCTGTGGAAATTGGTGATGTTCCATGTGAAGTCTTACTACGTGCTCGTCGTCAAATTCACAGAACGCGAGCAACGTTGATCCGATCCCCGCAGACACCAATTAATTTGTTAATTGCATTTCTAAGTGTAGTAACAGGTAAGAGAATCCCTCACCCTCACCCGCCACTAAAAATATTTAATAACACTGCGGTGATATTTAATATTTTAATTTAATTTGAATTTACGTGAATATTTCTGTTATTATATATATTACATATTTATTATTCTATTAACATCCTACTCATTTATAGAAAGCCGCCATTTCACATGAAATTCGTCTGGTGTTGCCGTTGTTCATGGGCGGTGGTCGACATTTACCATCAATTGAGCCCCATGCTCGTTTGTCCCTGTTTCTATAGAAAAATTATCCACTGACCCATAACGTTTAATGGGGGTTGTATAACGTGGCAGGGGAAAACTGAACCAGGAAATGAGCGGCAGCATTTTCCTGATAACAGCTGAATAAAAGTAAAACTTTAAAACTTATTAAATCTGGCTATATTTTCTGCCTAAGAGTCGATACGATAACTATTTCTGCAGCCACATATCAGTGCTTGTAAAGCGTAAAGAGAGCTGTTGTAGTTACAAGCTGTGAGACATTCCATTTTAGTCCTCAGCGGAGACAACACATGTAATTTCTTTTTTTGTTTCAAGGGTCACGTGTCCATTAGCTACAGTGGCCACTCACCTTCAAGTGATTAACAAGCAGATACGTAACACAAAATTGAGGTTGTATTAATCATTTATAATCATTTTAATTAAGATTTATGAGGAGCTTATTATACAATATTATATTGTTAACTAGCGATCTACCGTGGCTTCGCCTTGACAGGATCTATTAATGTGGCGTTAGTTACATTTAAGATAATGAAATACCATTTATTTGAAAAAGTTTTAAAAATAAAATTGTAAACATTTTTTTGATAAAATATAGCCTTGATCTCTCTTGTTATTGCTCTCTGTCCGTTCTTAAAATTTCATCACAATCGGTTCAGCCACTCCGAAGATTGGGCCAAACAAACATACATACAAAAATTTTAAAAGTAATTATGTATGTGGTAATGGCATGCAAATAACCCCCTGAGCTTAATAGAAGCCAGGGTTTTCAATATTACGAACAGACACTTCAATTTATGTATATGTATAGATAATTAACATTTAGAACTTATTTCCACAAAAGGTAAAAAAAATCTTATATCATAAATTTTGTAACAACGAGCGATTCAGCGACCGTTTCGTAATTAAGGATAATATAAACCTTATTTGAACGATGACTTTTAATATGAATCACGCTGACTGCAAGCAACAATGTTTTACTTGATTACTGTTATGTTTCAAGCCCAATTCCCTGAAACTTTAAACTTTAGTACTTAGTAGAGATTTCTTGATCTTGTTCTAACTTTAACTTAAGAAAACTTATTTTTTGTAGGGTAATCACATTAATTTCTGACAGATTGTTCTTCCATAAAAAAGCTCTTCATTTTTGAAAAGAGGCTACATCGTAAGTTACCATTGGGCATTACACATACATTTTTTATAGGATATGGTGACAAACGAGCACACAGTCCACCTGATGGTAAATGGTTGCTGCGGCCCATAGACATCTACATCTATCCTCTATTACAAATCAAAATGTAGATGCGTTGTCACCCGTGAGGACAAAGATGGAATGCATCCTTTCCAGTAAAAAGGGCCTCCGGCCACCTGCACCCACCAAGCGAAACGCAGAGGTAAACCTCTACTTTACGCTGGTATTCTGTGAGGTCGTGGTACCACCTCGGTTCGAGACGGCCCATCCGTGCGACAGCAAAAGCTGCCGCGTGGCTCTACCACTGTTTGGTCCGCCGCCATTTGAAATGGAGGTACTATTTCAATTGCCGGACATCAAATCTCTTCTCAAATCTCAGATATGAAGGTTTTTCACGATTTTTTCCTTCATTGCTGAGCATGTGGTAAATCAGCACTTCAAATTGCAATCAATAATTCCATTTGTGTCGAGGATATCGAACTCGGGCTGCTGTGGAGTACTGTGAAATTTACAGCAAACGTTTAGCCAGTGGGCTATCACGGCCACTTATTCAAAAATATCTCTGTCCGTGGAAAAACCAGAAAATATACAATACAATATGTTGTACAATTAATTGAAAAATAATTTAAGTAACCGCATTATAATATATTTGACCGTGTAGTGACGATGTACGAATATCCATTGACCAGTATCATCCCGTGGGTGTCAGTAAGAAGCAATAGAGGAAAACAAACCAGGAGATTGGTAACAGTATCTTCCTAATTACAACCAGCCTGCCAGGAGTAAATATGGCAAGCATCCTTTCTATGAGGCAGTCTATGGGGGAGGGCCTATGTTCAGCAGTGAACATTTAATAGTTTGTAACGGTTACAGTATTATAACTTTTTAAATAAATATCTAGACTTGTTTATTTTACTAAAGCAAAACACTTACGTCTAAAGTATTGTAACAAGAAATGTAAATGTTAAAAGCATATAATATATACGTGTAGTATGTTTGCAAGAATCTGATTTTCCGCAAAACACAGTCGTAAACGTGCAACATTTCAAACAGATATTTTCTACGCGCACAAACTCAGTTTACTTTACAAATATATACTGCCGGTTATGAAACTTTATTAAAGCATGTTAAATAAGATTACATTTAAAATAGATAAAAATAAGATTAATTTCTCACAATGGTATAATAGAATAAAGATAGCATCATCTATTAATAATAATTTATTATTAAATTGTATTTAAATCAAATTATCTCATTCATATAATCTCAAGTTACTTGGACTCATAATTTATCATAAATAAATTGGTGTTAATAGCGTTAAATAAATTAACAAATAAATATAAATCTAATATATATTTTTATTAAAACTAATATATAACTTTATTGCCGTGAGAACGTCGCCACTTACGAGAATACACTATTCTATACGATTGCGTGGGACTTATACAAGATGATAGAACTAAACTAAAATCTGTGAAGGAAGTCTATGTTCAGCAGTGGTCTTCTGATATACTATAATGAATTAATAATGAATTATATTATCTATTCTATTCTTATTAGCACTTCATTTGTTGTTATTCTTGTTGCTTAATTTGTTTTCATATTTCATTTCTACATAGATGTATTTTTTTTAATTAATTTAAACAATGATTTCTTATATTTACGCGAACACTACACATTTAAATAAAACTAATTTTACGGATTTTATCGCGTATATTAACTTATTTTTTTTTTATTCCCGACGTTTCACGTAGATCGAACCAAAAATTAATATTAAAAAACTGAAGGTAGCCGGGCTAACTATGAGAGCAGGACGTCAAACACATCAGTCCCCCGTGACCACGGGTGCTGAAAAGCACCCGAAACGTCGGAAATATAAAAAAAATAAGTTAATATACGCGATAAAATCCGTAAAATTAGTTTTATTTAATTTAAACAAGATTGTAAAAACAAATGGATGTAATTTCGTTTTAACTTTAGATTAAAAAATAATAGGCTATTGTAATAGTGGCGTATGGGTCCACTATTAACAGACTCCGAGTGGGCTAGTGGCGGAGAAATGAAACTACTTCTTGATATGCCTTATTATGTGCAAGCGAATGGTGTGTTTTATTCAGCTAACCCTGCCTATATTTATACGCCCGGCTACATCCTTAACTTACCAATAGAATAATATTTTATTTAATTAGCCAATTATAATACATAAATTTTGTCCAATAAACATTAATCAATAAGATATTAAGTATAGCTATTATATGTATGTCGCACTCCGTTTGCCGGCGTAAGACTCGTCGATAGCTTCTCGTGTCTGCGTTGTTATACGGGGGCTATAAAAGAGGTGCAGACCGGCGCGCGCGCGTAATCGGCGAGCGGCGGCGGCGAGGGACACATCTCCGGAACAGCAAGAAGAACCAAGCTGCGGCGTTGAAGAAACGGCTCGAAAATGGTCGACGGATGCTTGAAGATAGCCGGCGTGTGAAGACGTTGCGGCGCTGATGATATCTGTGTCTGCTTCTTGTTTCTATATAGAACGTTAAATACGAGTATATACGTCAAATTATCTCACATTCATACGCAGCCCCGCAGTATCTCGGTAGCCGGGGGTAATTAGGAAATAAATGTTTTCTTCAGACCTTCACCTTTTGCGTTATGGTAGCAGCAGGGGTAACGTTATTAATGTATTTATTAAATGGTTTAGGGTTGATAAGCCTGGCTGCTACATCACTCTCCCCCTAGCGAAAGCGTACCGGAGGCTTGACGACTCGCCCATGTCTCGTAGTTTTTAAAATAGGTTTCATCTGGGTTGATGTAGATGATGGGTTTTCAAACTTCCTCGCTGGTGGTTGAGATGATGATGATAATGATGAATTCTCTGAATTATCCTCGTTAATAATATAAGCAGGCTTTAGTCGGTCGATTGATATAATTGTAGATTTCCTGCCGGGTATTTGTAATTTAAAAGTCTTGCTATATCGCTCTAATACATTATACGGTCCATCGTAGGTAGGTTGAAATTGTTTCTTCACTGCGTCGTTCCTTACAAAAACTTGCTTGCATGTTTTCAAATCTTGATGAATGAATACTGATTTATTATTTCCGTGTGATGATCTGCATTTCGACGATAAGGCTTTGTTGATTGATTCTCGAAGTTGAGTTACAAAATCGTAATTCATTTCTTGATTGTTTGACGTTGTTGAAGTGAAGAAGTCACACGGTAATCTTATGATGCAACCGTAGGTTAGCTGAGTGGCGCTAAGACTAGTGTCTGCACGCGGTTTGTCCAAGTAGCACTGTAGGTAACTCATCAATCCACTTTGTATGTTGAGATAAACGAGTTTTGAGTGTGGTCTTCAATGTACGATGCCATCGTTCGACTATTCCGTTTGATTGAGGATGGTATGCCGTTGTACGTGTCTTCTGTATTCCCATGGTTTAAAGAAGTTTAAGGAATAGGTTGCTTTCGAAGTTTCTTCCTTGATCTGTTGTGATGGTTTTGGGTGATCCGAAACGAGTAATCCAATTTTCATAAATTATCTTCGCAACGGATTCAGCTGAAGTATCATCGGTAGGTATTACTTCTGGCCACCTTGTTGTTCTGTCGATCATTGTTACGAGGTAACGCTGTCCTTGCGGTGAAGTAGGTAATGGTCCAACGATGTCAACATGCAGGTGTTCGAATCTCTCCGTAGGTGGGAATGAAGCTAGGCTGCTTGATGTATGTCTTTGTACTTGGCATTTTTGGCATTGAATGCATTGCTTCGCCCAGTTTCCAACATCCACTTGTATTAAAGGCCAAAAGAATTTTTCGGTGATGAGTTTTCTGGTTGCTCTAACACCTGGATGACTGATGTTGTGCAGTGCATTGAAAACTTCGCGACGACATTCTTCTGGTAGGTATGGACGCATGGTTGACGTTGAGGCTTCACAGTAGATAGGCAGATGCGTCATTGGCATTGTAACTTGCTTGATGGACAAGTTACTTTGCTTCGATAGATGTTTGATGTTGTCGCTATCTCTGTCTTGTGCTTCGGCGATCTTGTGATAGTCGATTGATGTAGGGCATGTTACACTGTCGATTGGTATGCGACTGAGTGTGTCGGCGACTATGTTGTCCTTCCCAATGATGTGACGTATGTCAGTCGTGAATTCACTTATGAAAATGAGTTGTCTTGCTCGTCGTGGTGTTTCCGATGGTGATGGTTTCTTCTGAAGTACATATGTTAATGGCTTGTGGTCGGTAAAAACGATCAGGTTTCGACCCTCGAACGTTTATCTGAAGTGCTTGATAGCCATGTAGATAGCGAGTAGCTCTCGGTCGAATGTACTGTAGTTACGTTGAGTATCGGAAAACTTCTTCGAAAAATAGCCAAGTGGTTGCCATTTCCCATTGATGTATTGTTGGAGTACAGCTCCCGCTGAGAGGTCGGTCGCGTCGCTGAAGATAGCAAGGGTTGCTTCGTGTGATGGGTGAGCGAGCAAAGCTGCATTTTGGATCGCAACTTTACAAGCTTCAAATGCCTTCGTGGCTTTATCATTCCATGCGATTTATGTTTTATCTTTTTTCTTCGTGTTGTGAAGATAGGCGTGAAGTGGTGCTTGGATTTCAGCGGCTTTAGGTATGTGATCTCTGTAGAAATTAATCATCCCACGAAAACGCCTTAGTTCTTCGATTGTTTTAGGTTTCGCATAATCGATGATTGCTCTGACTTTTTCAGAAGGCGGTTTGATTCCTTCCTTGCTGACGGTGAAACCAAGAAATTAAACTTCTTGTTATCCAAATATGCATTTCGAAGGGTTGATTGTGATGCAATTGTCTTCTAATCGCTGTAACACGGTGCTTAGATGGGTTTCGTGCGTTTCTTTATCAGGGCTTGCAACAAGGAGGTCATCAATGAATGCGAAAACGAAATCCAGTCCATGAAGTACTTCGTGTATGAATCTTTGAAAGGTTTGACCAGCATTCTTCAGTCCTGGGGTCATTCTTGGAAATTCGAATAATCCCATTGGGGTAATTATTGCTGTCTTCTGTATGTCTTCATCGCGTACTTTTATTTGTTGGTAAGCTCGGTTGAGATCGATGGTGGAGAATATAGTCTTGTCTGACAGTTGATGAGTGAAATCCTTGACTCGCGGTATTGGGTAGCGGTCAGGAGTTGTAATAGAATTCAGTCTTCTGTAATCTCCACAAACTCGTAATTCTCCATTCTTCTTTGGTACAACGTGAAGTGGTGATGACCAATGGCTTTTGCTTGGACGGCATATTCCTTGCTCGATCATGTTTTTGAATTCCTTTCGAACTTGCTCGTATCGGTGTGGTGCGATTGGACGTGCACGGCAATGAAGTGGTGGTCCATTGGTTTCGATGAAGTGCTCAACATCGTGCTTCGGTGTTAATTTCATTGAAGTTATTCTTGTGATTACAGGATAGTCTTCAAGGATCTTGTGATACGATTGTTGAACATCTATGCTTCTTATTGTAGGCAGATTGGTTGCTTGGACGAAAGACTGAGATGCAAGATTGGTTTTTCCGTCAATGATTCTTCTATTTTTGATGTCGACGATCAACTAATGATGTTGAAGAAAATTAGCACCGATAATTGGTTTGCTGACTTTAGCGATGATAAATCTCCATTTGAATGGTCGGCGTAGGTTTAAATCTAGTTCCATTGTTTTTTCTCCATATGTAGGAATCACCGTATTGTTTGCTGCGTAGAGTTGAAAATCCAGTGGCTTCATTTTCTGTTTTTGTCTCGGCGGTAAAACTGAGATATTCGCTCCGGTGTCGATAAGGAGCTTGCTTTTTTTATCGGTGACGAAGAGACGGTAGGATTTTTCTGTTACGCCCGGATCCCGTCGCATCAAGCGTATTAGTTAGTTTTCCGACTTCTTATTTTCATTTTTGAATGTACACGGTGTTGTGCATTTTCTTGCCCCGCTACGAACACCGAGAAGGAAGATTATTACATTGGTGACCCGTTACGAACACCGAGAAGGAAGACTATTACATTGGTGACCCCGTTACGAACACCGTGAAGAAAGACTTCAGTATATAAAATCAGTGGAATCAAGACGTCATTATGGAGCGAGAAGCGAAGAAATCCGACGCATATACATTAAACCCGGCCAAGGAACAAGTAACAAATACCCAGTTTCTTCTCGAAGAAATTCGGGGGAGAGTGATGTAGCAGCCAGGCTTATCAACCCTAAATCAACCCTAAACCATTTAATAAATAAATTAATAACGTTACCCTGCTGCTACCATAACGCAAAAGGTGAAGGTCTGAAGAAAACATTTATTTCCTAATTACCCCCGGCTACCGAGATACTGCGGGCTGCATATGAATGTGAGATAATTTGACGTATATATTTAACGTTCTATATAGAAACAAGAAGCAGACACAGATATCATCAGCGCCGCACCGTCTTCACACACCGGCTATCTTCAAGCATCCGTCGACCATTTTCGAGCCGTTTCTTCAACGCCGCAGCTTGGTTCTTCTTGCTGTTCCGGAGATGTGTCCCTCGCCGCCGCCGCTCGCCGATTACGCGCGCGCGCCGGTCTGCACCTCTTTTATAGCCCCGTATAACAACGCAGACACGAGAAGCTATCGACGAGTCTTACGCCGGCAAACGGAGTGCGACATACATATAATAGCTATACTTAATATCTTATTGATTAATGTTTATTGGACAAAATTTATGTATTATAATTGGCTAATTAAATAAAATATTATTCTGTTGGTAAGTTAAGGATGTAGCCGGGCGTATAAATATAGGCAGGGTTAGCTGAATAAAACACACCATTCGCTTGCACATAGTAAGGCATATCAAGAAGTAGTTTCATTTCTCCGCCACTAGCCCACTCGGAGTCTGTTAATAGTGGACCCATACGCCACTATTACATTTCTTCAGACCTTCTCTTTTTGCGTTATGGTAGCAGCAGGGTAACGTTATTAATTTATTTATTAAATGGTTTAGGGTTGATTTAGGGTTGATAAGCCTGGCTGCTACACTATTTAAATGAAGAACTTGTCTCAACTCCAATGCTTTTAAGAAAATGAAATATTATCTATATTTTATAGAAATAGAGAAAAAATATATATTGGTAAATCCAATTGGGCATACCTTAAGCGCATTAAAAAAATTACGTATAACATGATTATACGGAATTATTAAAGTAGTTTAAATACATTTCGACAGCACTATCGGCATCAACACCCCCGAAAACCATGAAAATGACACCAATGATGAAAAAATTTATATCTTTTGCAGCCGCCATCTTGGATTTACATTTCGATAGCACTATCGGCTTCAACACCCTCGAAAACCATGAAAATGACACCCATGATGAAAAAATTGGTACCTACTTCAGCCGCCATCTTGGATTTACATTTCGACAGCACTATCGGCTTCAACACCCTCGAAACCCATGAAAATGACACCCATGATGAAAAATTGATACCCATTGCAGCCGCCACCTTGGATTTACATTTCGACAACCCTATCGGCTTCAACTCTCTCGAAAACCATGAAAATGACACCCATGATGAAAAAATTGATACCTATTTCAGCCGCCATCTTGGATTTACATTTTGACAGCACTATCGGCTTCAACACCCTCGAAAACCATGAAAATGACACCCATGATGAATAAATTGGTACCTAATTCAGCCGCCATCTTGGATTTACATTTCGACAGCACTATCAGCTTCAACAACCTCGAAAACCATGAAAATGACACCTATGATGAAAAATTTTATACCTATTGCAGCCTCCACCTTGGATTTACATTTCGACAGCACTATCGACTTCAACACCCTCGAAAACCATGAAAATGACACCCATGATGAAAAAATTGATACCTATTGCGGCCGCCATCTTGGATTTACATTTCGACAACCCTATCGGTTTCGACACCCTCGAAAAGCATGAAAATGTCACCCATGACAAAAAAAAATATACTACTTACTTTTAGTACGTACTACTATTATTTATTCTGTGCTTTTAAATATTGTAATAAAAAAATCTCTTATTATTATTATAATCAATTATTTAAGAAATTTGGTTATTCGAATATTGTGTATTTGTATAGCGATCTTTTTGAGCCGCTGAAAACAACCGAAACAATGTCCACTCACGACGGCGGCTGAAGCCGAACTAAACTTAATACAAAGGTACTCTGTGAACTAAACTACTCTGTGGCTTGAGTTCCCCATTTACAGAAACAATTTGTATACGAGGTAACGAAATCAACGAAAATTTCGCCATTTTGGAGCCGAAAAAAATTAATTATAGCTAAACAAAACAAAATTACACTGCCATTTACATTCAGTGGCTTCCCACATGATAGATGAAGAGATTAAAAAATAGATTGAGTTAAACAATTGATATTTTCAAAAGTTATAGTGTTTACAAGCCACATGGACATGATAAATCCACACCATAAGACACTAAAACCCTTTTTTTTATTTAAAAAGAGCAATTAATCGATTTAAAAAAAATTTAATAAGTTCAACAATCATTTATCTTTCTAACAATGTGCTTTTTATATCATTTATATGTATAATATGATTGCTAGATACGATTTTATTCGATAAAATGTTGGAATTTTAATTTTTAGGCGATAGTAGAACATTACCTTGCGCTTTCGCTTAAGGTATGCAATACAAATTATCACTGTTTTATTAAATAATCGTTATGATTTTGTTCGAATAAGTTTTTTTTACAATATATTTGATATCACAAAAATTAAGAAAACACGTACAATTATCTGTTAATTTTGATTCATAACATATAATGTTATATAGATAACAAATATTGATGCAAAATGCTACGATAATAATTAATCACGAATATTTATATTAAATACTTAATTAATATAATGATTATATAGATGATACTTCAAATTGAATAAAACTAGTTTTATACTATTATTTTGTCAAATTCGTGCCAAATGGAAGTCCGTAGTCTCTGCAAACCCCTCTGGTTGACAGGCGTGAGTGTTTGTATTTTATTCACTCAACTATCTTATAAACAAAAGCATACGTAAATTTCTTAAATTTCCGTATGCTTTTTGTTTTGTTGTTAAAATTCAGAGTACATTTAATACTGCTTGTTTCTATCGTCGCCAGAAACGTATTAGTGCATATATACATACATAAGTAATGAAATCGATACAATAAAGAAACGATATAAAAACGATAAATATGTACATAAATATATGTATAAAAGAGGCGTGAAGCGATAATATTTTCTCCAAATAAATACACTCATTCCTTGGCTGGGCGCCAACCACAGCCTGCTTATACAATATAATCTTTCCTTCCTTAAATCGTATTCTTAATTTTAAAAGGTGGGCCATATATTTGCACCATATAGAAAATGGCGGCGAAAATTTATACAAGATATAAATAAAACTTAAGTGTATGTCTGAATTGAATTAACTGGCTTATATTGAATAAAATTCCGAGGGTTGTTTGAATGATATTGATATATATATATATATTATATGTAACAATATTGAAAAATTTTGTCTAATGATTTCTTATATTTACGCGAACACTGTACATTGAATAAAATTACTAGCACCCATGGTCACGAGGGACTGAGGTGATTCACATCCCGATGTCAGAGTTAACCCGGAGTACCTTCAGCTTTTTAATTATTAGTTTTGGTCCGATCTACGCAGAATGAACTTACTCTGTCTTGAAGTCTTGCAGTGGTATGCTTGAGTTTAGTTTAATTTTATTAATTACAGGATCCCATGCGGGTGGCCGTAAAATCCGTAATATAAACATTCGTGATTAATTATTATCGTAGCATTTTCCATCAATATTTGTTATCTATTTAAACACAATCAAAATGAACACACCTTTTCCTATACACTGTGTGACCTGTGGTGTTGTTAAGATTTCGAATGACTAATACATCTAGGAAGGCTAAGGATTAGCCTCTAACTCCATAGCAAATGGAATTTTGGAGTTTATGGAATTAATATGTTCTAAAATGCAGTTACTTTTTCCGATGGTAAGATTGTAGAAATTTCGGTTTATTATATGGTGAGGTGAGGTGAGAAGGGCTTTCTCCTCAAAGTATATCCGTCATTGTAGATGCACGTGAGCCTATCGTCGCAACATTATTTGCTTGTAGAACGTCGGGACCTAAAAATAAGTAAAATTAAATGCGATAAGATCCGTAAAAATAACTTTACTTAATGTGCAGTGTTCGCGTAAATATATAAGACGTTATTAACAAACAAGAATAAGATTACAAAAAATAGCGAGGAATATTTCCAGGAATGTGAAAAATGGTTCTCAATAATTTTATTATACGCATTTGAGTTATAAAGAATGTTGGCCAAATCGTACCAGACTATGATAGCATGGCGTCACTATATGCCATATTTATGAAAAATATTCTTATTTTATAAGGTCTTAAAAAACACAAAAAATACCTGTCTAAGTAGCCACAAAAAAAGTTATCCTTTTATTTTTGTTTTTGTAACTGTTCCGAAATTATTTAAAATAATGGTTTCTGAACGCACTGGAACGCGCCTAATAACGATTCATTTCACGTATGAATGGACTTTGTATTCAAAGACTATAATTATTCACGTATTTCTGAATAGTTGTTAATTGTAATTCAATTCAATTAGTATGTAGGCATCAAATCAACTACTATAGTGTTTTATTATGTACTGGATTTATGTCATAAAATAATTATGTAGCTTCATAGTAAGCTAAGCGTTTTGTTCAATTAAATTACGTACAACGGAACATCATTTGTCATCGACAAGCTACATAATCTGTGGTCATCGATCGACGTTCGACATTGATTGTCACCCGGCAATCATCTACATATCTATTTATCAATGGCAATCATTCGCATTATCTTATTTGCTTCCCTCGTTGTTGTCGATTGTGATACGTACTGTACTATTTTAGATTTCCTTCTGTTGTTTTGACCTCTGCATTGTTATACGGACTGACAACTACCACTTGTAACGATTATTATGTTTTTTTTTTTCTAGACACCGATTTTGCACTTGGCATATTTGTGAGAGACATCATGTAAACTACAGCTAAACAGCAACGACAACTAGCCCTGCGATTGCTATGTGTTAATTGTAACATAAGTATTGATACACTTCGCCGCCATTTTGTTTTTGAGCTTGTTAAGATCCGCGAGTGGAATTCTTCAATAATAGTACATATTTACAATTCCTACTTATTTTATTACATTAACATAAACCATCACACACAATCGTACAGCATAATACAAATCTAATTATTATTTTAGATGACTGAAGAAGATAACATATTACATTTGTGATGCTAACCTCGAAAGTATTGTTGAAGTAATTATAAAAAATTGTGGCTATTTAGATATGATTTTCAAACGGGATGGTGCTTACAACATAAAAACAAACCAATCTAGCCATAGTTTGTTTTGGGACATAAAAAATAAAAGTCAAGTCCAGCTTCTATAGAAATTTGGCCATTGTTCTTTGATACGAAGTCGATGAAATAAATTCCAGGGGAAGTTAAATTAGTTTTTGAAAATAGAAGGTTTCGAAGACGCGAGATTTTTTTACTTCAGCGTTAAGTTCGGGCACGGGGATCTTGAAAATACTGATATAATTGTGTCTACTGCTGGTTTTTCGTCAATATAAGGATCTCAAGTTAAATTGACAACGTCAGCGTTCAGTGTAATGTACCTTTTTATAAGAAAACGGTGAAAAACGTCTAAACAATCCACTTGATGGTAAATTAATGCTGCGGTCCATAGTCATCTATATCTATCCTCGACCAAGTATCAAAATGCTGAAGGATTGTCACCCCTGAGCATTAAAATAGACTAACTCGTTTCCAATAAAAAGGGTACGGTTAAGCACTCCTTTGGAACTTCGGTAAGGCACTCCATTATAGTCCTCATTGGTGGAAACGCATCTATATTTTGATTCTTAATCGAGGATAGGTGTAGATGTCTATGGTATACAGTACACCTAAATGTATGCTCGTTTGCCATTCTTATTCTTTAAAAAAGTTAGTTCGGATTTGGATTTATTATCTATGTATATTTCGATATATGTAATTACAGCCTCTGATTTTAAAATTGATTTAATTTAAGTTTGCCAATTTAAATTTAAAATATTTATGGCGAAGAAATAACCTGTTTTAATTTTATGGCAGTTACTAAATGGAGAGAGTTATACGGGGCGTACTGTGTGGCGAAGCAGTAAATAATTCACGTCGTCGCCTCCCAGGAAACTGGGATATTATAGGAGCGTGAATTTGTGTTACCCACTGAACACCCTCCCGGTGCAAGCACGGACATAATTATCATTCAGTGGAGCGACAGGTTGCGTACGATATGTTTTTTTAGAATAAGGATGAGAAACAAGCATACAGTATATCTAATAGTAGATAGATGTTGTAAACCATAGACGTCTTGCTCTATCCACGATTACAAATCGAAATGCAGAAGCGTTTTCACCCCTGAGGACTGAGATGGAGTGCCACGTTTCCATAAAAATGAGTCACCGGTTCTCTTTACTCACAATAGGAAACACAGCAACATCAAGCTGCTAATTTACTCTGGTATTCAGTGAGATTAGTCTTATCCCAGTCGAGCCGACCCTTTCGTGCTTCAAATATAACATAGCTGTAGCATTGCTCAACCAAGTATTAGTAGAATTTATGATTTCATTCACTTTTACTTAGTAAATCCTTTTGAAGATAAACGTATCTTCAAAAGTGTTGCCGTAGGTGTTAGCAATTAATTCAGAATTAAGTTAAATAACATTGTTCTTCTTCACCACCACCCGTTAAAATTTCTTAAAATCTCTTCTACTGTAGTAACGGTTTGTCTTAGTCCTCAATCTTAGCACGTATTGGCAATCATAGTTACAGACGTCTTGCACCCTTCCATCTGGCATTTACAAGGATCATGTCTTCAAGTGACGAAAAATGCAAGTATAATCTATAAGAAATTAACAATAAGAAGGAACAGGTTATCTATTATGTAATATTCAATTTGTGGGCGTGTACCTATCGTATATCTGACTTAACTTAGACGTAAGATATCTTAAAGTTATCTTTTATAGCTATTTGAATTTACAACAAATTGCTTATATATAGAATCCGTGAAGATGGTTAAGAGCTCAAAGTGACTCAAGATATAGAGGTAAATAGATGACTCAAATACCTAGCCACGGTTTAACAAGCGAGCACTAATGCTAATTAAGCGTTCATATCAAAAGGAATTCGCGACTAACCTTGATTAGATATTTGTAAAGCTGAAGCCATTCAAATATTGTTTGGTATTATCCAATAACGAAATACTCGATATTGATATGAAATATTTCATGTGAGGCAAACACTGTCTAAAATATTGAAAGGTATTAATTTCAAATCTGTAGAATTTCTAAACGGCGTAGTGGTGGTGTACAAATATTCAATACATATCATCCCATGGACGTTTTAAGAGGCGATCGAGGGAAACAAATCAAGAGGTGTGAAAATAAAATAAACTGTGGTTGCCTACCCATCCGTCAAGCGTAGAAAATATGGCAAATATAGGGGGATATTTGCCATATTTTCTACGCTTGACGGTGATTTATAGGGAGGCATATGTTCACCAGTGGACTTTGTGATGAATTAATAAATAAATAAATTCTTTAGAATTTTTTAATCACTTAATTCATTTTTATACATGGTTTCACATTGCGACTGTCTTGCCACGTGCCACATAGTACGGTCCTTTTTTTTTTTTTTCGTGGGGAAATCCTCATGGATACCTCCGGCTGCGGGGGCAACCAGAAGGTTATGCCGGACTCCTACCGGCTTAAACCCCACGGTACCTCCTCGCACGTGTGCGCGGGGCCGCGGGAATCCAAATTCTTCCGCAGCCCCGCACTAGTGCTGGCCCGGTGTGTCCGGGCCTCGTCTCCTGCACGAGGTAGCTAGGTGTTCAGCTACCCCCCTCCACAGCCTCCAATTCCACCTGCGTATCGGACCCCCCCGAATCCGATACGCGGAGGCCATGGGGCCAGGAAAATCGAGCGCTTAGTAGTGCCCGCTTTCCCGACCCCAGCGGCGGCTCTGGTCTATGGCTCCGCCGCCAACCAAGATTCGGCTGCGGAGGGTAGGGAGAGCGGCGCCTCGAAATACCGACACTCCTCTCCCCCCGCAGCCTCACCACCACCGCATCATTTAACGGTGCGGCCCCGTCTGAGTCGCGGAGGATAGGGCGAGTGGCGCATCGCCATACCAGCACTCCTCTTCCTCCGCGACTCCACCTCGGCTGCAGCGGTAGAGGGAGCACTCATCCCTCTCACCGCTGCCCACCAACACACATCCGAAGTGGACTTCCCAAGCCCACTCGTAGTGGCCACCTCGGGCCGGCCCTACACCTCGGGCCAGCCAAGGGGTTCCTCTTTGTTCACCGCGGTTGACCAAACCACGGCTACTAAGCCCCCCCGCCACGACAAGGCGGGAACCCGTTCGGGGGGGACATAGTACGGTCCTAAGCCAACTAGATTATCGACTTCCTGCATGTCTTACCAGGTAGTCAATCCATTCGTTTTACGAGCCACTCTACCCCTAGCATAGTAGTAGTACACTTCGCTTACCATTACGAGGCTGCCGTTTGGGAACCTTCAATCCCCGTCGTTTTACGGTTCTTCAAGCTACGAGTAAATGGACGGCTCATAGCAACTTCAGTTTACTGATCTGTTGGGCTACGTTGGTACTTTGTTTATAAGAACTATGCTCCCACAGAATACCAGCGTAAAATAGTAACATAATGATGCTGTGTTGGGTATGGTGAGTAACGCAAATCGAAAACTCTTTTAATTGTTAACGAGGCATTCTATCTTACCCCTCAGGAATGAAAACATATAATCAAAATTAGATGTAAGT
Organism: Parnassius glacialis; assembly: GCA_033319125.1. NCBI lineage: Eukaryota > Metazoa > Arthropoda > Insecta > Lepidoptera > Papilionidae > Parnassius > Parnassius glacialis. Next base: position 48,363,914 of record JAVANC010000020.1, on the reverse strand, counting down.
GCCTGTGAGCTACAGCATAGCAGCGGTAAACTGTGTTCTCATTTGTCACCTTTACTTGTAAAAAATAGCTGAGAAATAAAACAGAAATACAGTGGTTTCAAGGGTGAATGATTTTTCGAGTAAAACTGATTCTTCGCCATAAACACTAAATCAAGAAGAAAATGTCGAAGTTGTATAAGTAGTTAGGGACCCATGAACTCTCAATCAAAGTACTAGAATCAAAGTTATTTGTAAGTTACGCGGAAAACTCGTATAATAGTTGTGTTCAAAAACAACAACTAACTACGAGTACAACTGATACGTAAATAAGTTTTACAAAATAACATTCATTTCTGCTATATTTAAATAATTAGATTAATATACAAGAAAACAAAAGTTATTATTCAGTACTAAAAAGTTTGAGAAAAAAACAAAAAACATGAAACATTTAAAAACATGAAAACACGTGTTCAGTTCACACGCGGTGGAAGTGAAGCCTTCAGAAAATTTAGCTTCGAGAGAATGAGACGAATGCAGAGTATTAACTATCAGTAAACTATTTCTTATTTGTAATTCAGAATTTAATGAAAAAAAGATTAAATTGCTAGCTTGCGTATTAGAAAGCTAGAACTTATTACAACTCGGTGAGGGCGCCTGGATAAATAAATCTGGCTTGATGCGAGTTCTTTTGACTTTCCAAGTCGCTGTGGCTTGTGAAAATAAAACAATTTTAAAGTTTTTAAGGTTTGTATATGTTCACAGATTTTTTGAAACTAGTGAATGAAAATTCATTAAAGAAATTATAAGTCAAAACAAATAACTATTCAGTGGTCTGTCAGAAACTAATGCGCTTCACGTAAACGCTTTCTTTTCATATTAAAAAAAATAAAGATCATCTACCACATCCTGCTTTTGAGCTGGGACAGTTTTGTAAAAAATATTTTTTTCTTATTTAAAATAACACTTCCATATCACAATTTTCTCCTGTATCACGGAGGCAGTTTTCATACACAAATTGCACATGAACAAATGTTCATACCCGGAAAAACTACTGGTAAATTATAAATAATATACTTGTTCCGTGAGGGATTCCAACCCACAACCCCCAGAACCGTAACTTGTTGCTGAGCCACTACGCTACAGAGCCGTCTAATAAAACTTTATTTAAAACTGAAGTGACAAACGAACTCGCAGTCTCTCTAACGGTAAGTAGCCACTAAATTTCATGGACATCAGCAGCCAAGTTTGAATAAATTAAACCACAGTTATTAGCTATAAATGAAGTGCTACATCTTCCGTGCAAACTCTGGTATTTTTCTCTTGAAAGTAAGAGCGAAAAAAATGTCTTGTCAAAGTATACTTTTGTCAAAAAAGCAATATATATATATATATATATATATATATATTATATATATATATATATATATATATATATATATATATATATATATTTATATAATAACTTTAAATTAAAAGAAGTAAAGAAACATTGTGAGAACTGTCGTACGCTGGCGTTCGCCTCGGCACTTCGGAGACCATTATATTTAAAAACTTTGGCAATAAGTTTAACTAATTGTTGAAAGCTGTATGTATGCACAAAATATAAACGTGAAAGAGAAGATTAATTTTGGTAAAAAGGCATTCCATCATGACCTCAGAGGTGACAACACATCTGCACTTTGATTCTTATTGGGTACAGATGTATTTGTTTATGGGCACCTACTTACCATCGAGTTAAGTATGATTTATTTTCTTATTAAAAACGTTACCACACTAGGTACACACGCTACACATCACGCGGTCTTCATCGCTACGATTCATTGACAAATCACATCACCACGGAGCCGGCAATGTGTGCTCATTTGTAACTCTTACTTCCATAAAAAATGGGATTCCAACCATGCACGTATCTCTTATTATTTAGCTTAGTTATGTCCATTTATGGATTATCAAAGTATGTGTTCGTATGGATATTAAGTTACACAACCCTGTGTGTGTGTGTGTGTGTGTGTGTGTGTGTGTGTGTGCGTGCGTGCATGCGTGCGTGCGTGCTTGCGTGCGTGCGTGCGTGCGTGCATGCGTGCGTGCGTGCGTGCATGCGTGCGTGCGTGCGTGCATGCGTGCGTGCGTGCGTGCATGCGTGCGTGCGTGCGTGCGTACATGCGTGCGTGCGTGCGTGCGTGCGTGCTTGCGTGCGTGCGTGCGTGCATGCATGCGTGCCTGCGTGCGTGCATGCGTGCGTGCGTGCGTGCGTGCGTGCATGCGTGCGTGCGTGCGTGCATGCGTGTGTGCGTGCGTGCGTGCGTGCGTGGGTGCGTGCGTGCTTGCGTGCGTGCGTGCATGCGTGCATGCGTGCGTGTGTGCGTGCGTGGGTGCGTGCGTGCTTGTGTGCGTGCGTGCGTGCGTGCATGCGTGCGTCTCTCATAGCCCAATGGGACGGTAATCGGACAAGACCAGAAAGAGATCAGGTACATGGCCAAAGATATGCTTTCCGATGCACGCGGGAGAAACTTTATGACTGCGAGCTGCTTATGAAAAGATCTTGACTGATAAACTAATATTTCGCGCGACGTGAGTTTGAACACAGAATCACATTATTAGCAGTGGCGTTTAGTGTCACTAGAAAAACGAGTCAGTTAATGGCTCCAGTTACAGTCTCTTGGTTGTACAATATTTTATACTCAAACATTTCTGTCTCTTAATGGTATTTATAACGCTAATTGATTTTCAACCAACACCAGTACTCAATTTTTTAAATAAAATTAACTGCGGCAGTTTACACGAGTGCAACATTACAGCGTGTATATATAGCTACTATATTAAAGCTCGTTGTTGACAACGCAAACTGCGCATTACCCTGTAACAACGCCGCTATAATGCTAACAAAGTAGGGAAACAGAGCGCAGTTTTAATGTAATTACCATCAAAATTATGGGAGCAAAGAGCAAACCTACCAAAACTAAAACAGGTAATATATTGAAAGAAAAAGTTAAGAAAACGTATATTTATTATTGCAATTACTTTTATACAACACAATAACTTTATTTCAGGCACCAAGGACTTAAAAATTAAGAGAATTGGCCCATTGCCAGATATACTTTAATCTTAAAATACATATCAAATATAGACATAACACTATTTAGGAAACTTTCTTCTTTGGCGCGTCCCTGTATCTATATATTATAAAAAGAAAAAGTCCTAATTAAAAAATACTTAGTAAATAAATATCAAGTTTTACTCTGGCTTGCAGCAACAAAAGGAGCACCAACTCAGCATAATACCACAATAATAGAGTTACCACAGCGCTGATCTGCCGGAGCCACTAAAGTCTACTCATGAGCAATCGCTGGACATTTTTTTACTATTTTATAAGAATCACTAAGTACTTATTTAAAGTTCACATTGAATCTAATAATTACTTGGCTAGTTTAATGTACATCATATATAATGTCACTATGTGTATCGGTGTTGGTATAAGTGTTGACGGGTATAGTGCACGCAATTGATAGAGGGCGGGAGGTGTTCTTTAAACTTTTTATTATAAGATAAGAGTGACAAACGAGTACACCTGATGGTAAGTGGTTGCTGCGGCCCATAAACATCTACATCTATCCTCTATTACAAATGTAAATGTAGATGCGTTGCCAGCCATAAGGACTAAGATGGAATGCCTCATTTCCAGTAAAAAGGGTCTCCGAATCCGAAATACGAAACACTTAACGCTGCTGGTTAAGCTGCAATATAACGCTGGTACTCTGTGAGAATGTGGTCTTTCCTCGGTCGAGCCGACCCACTCGTGATAAAACTAAACTACTAATATAGCTGCAGCATGGCTCTACCACGTATAAAGCACTAAGTAAGAGACGTTATTTTATTTTATTACGTGAATCTTAGCTAATTAATATTATACATTTTTAATATAATAAATTTCCGCAAAATAACGCCTAATTATATTAATTATCTACAATAATGATAATGGTTAATTTAAAAAGACAGGTGGTTTTATTATATTATAGTGTGATAAGAGAAAAGTGTGGTTTGCAAGATGACGTTGTGACCAGGATTAAAAAAGGAATGCTTCGGTGGTTTGGTCATGTGGAAAGAATGAACGAGGAAAGAGTGACAAAGCAAATTTATGTTTCAGAAGTGAACGGCAGAGTCTTGAAGGGACGCCCTAGACGAAGATTTATCGACCAAATCGGCGATACATTAAAAATGGACCAGATTAGGAGTACCCTTAACCGACGAGCGTGTATGAGTAGATATATAGATGTAAAGGAGGCGAGAGAGGTGTGTCAGAATCACGCCAAATGGAAGTCCGTAGTCTCTGCCTACCCCTCTGGGTGACAGGCATGAGTGTTTGTGTTTATGTGTGTAGGTAATTTTATATGATTATAATTCCGTGTATTTGTATTAGTATGTTGTTATGAATATAGAATAGCAAACATAATAATATAAAAGTAAATAAGTGATTGAATGTGACGATACTTACTCAGATAAAAAATACCCAATACTCCTGTCACAACACAAATAACAAACCACTTCCTTCCTTAGTTGAAGATTTATCGTGAATAAGGGAATGTCGGCATCAAATAAACACACATAGAGTGAAGTGTGTGTGTTTTTATTGTAATTCAATTTGAAAGGCAAATATCGTAATTGTTACTATTACAAAGCCTACATCTACATCTACACGTCGCTAACGTATTTTATTTTAAACTAGCTTTTCGCCTGCGACTTTATCTACATAGAACTTAAACAAAAAAAAACTACAAATATGTTATAGCCAGTAATAGCGTTTTTTTGACAAGTAGTTCAGATATTGAAAAAACACTTATTTGCTATAATCTCGAAAATGACATCATTGAAAATCTATTAGATTTACATGTAAAAGGCCTTATCACCTTATATTATACTTTAACACTCATAGTTTTCAGTAAACTGGTGTTGAAGTAAAAAAAGAACAACAGTGGTAGAGCCACGCGGCAGCTTTCGCTGTCGCACGGATGGGCCGGCTCGAACCGGGGTGGTACCACGACCTCACAGAATACCAGCGTGAAGTAGAGGTTTACCTCTGCGTTTCGCTTGGTGAGTGCAGGTGGCTGGATGCCCTTTTTACTGGAAATGAGGCATTCCATCTTAGTCCTCACGGGTGACAACGCATCTGCATTTTGATTTGTAATAGAGGATAGATGTAGATGTCTATGGGCCGCAGCAACCACTTACCATCAGGTGGATAGTGTGCTCGTTTCTCACCCTTGTCCTATATAAAAAAGAGATAGTATTTAAAGCGTAAGAACCCTTTTTGTGTAAAATTGCAAACCAAATAAAGATTGGTTTGAACCTTTTTTGTATATCTCAAAGGTTTTTTTATAGGATAAGGGCGAGAAGCGAGCACACAGTCCACCTAATGATAAGTAGTTGCTGTGGCCCATAGACATCTACATCTATCCTCGCTTGCGAATCAAACTGCAGATGCGGTGTCGTCCGTGAGGACTAAGATGGAATGCCCATTTTCCAGTAAAAAGGGTCTCCGGTTCTCTACACTACCATACGAAACAGCAGTATTGAGCTGCTATTTTACGCTGGTTTTCTGAGAGAGCGTGATCCTTCCCCGGTCGAGCCGACCCATCCGTGCTACAACTATACAACAGATGTCATAGTTGATGAGAAATTTATCGAAAGCTATTTACTTTGTTTTCCGATTTCACAAAAAAACCTGCAGATTTTTGGGATAAAATATATCTGTATCTATAATCTGTTCTTGAAGTTTCAGTAATTCTGAATAGGTTGCCTGAGCTTTGTAGAAGTCAGTTATTTCATCATTATAGACAGACACTTACATTTTCTTAAACGGTTAGATAAATTTATTTTACTCAGAAGCGTTATGTTCCTATTAAATAAATTGAACGAATTTATTCCTAAATATAACTTTATTACTTACTAGTTGTTCCCCGCGAATTTGTCCGCGTGTTATTTGGGGTTTTCATTTTTTTTTTTGCGTGGAATCCTAATTCCTTTTCTAAAATAAAAGTAGCCTAAGTCTTTATGACATCAGCCATCTGCCAGTGAAAGTCACGTCAAAATCGGTTCAGCCGTTTCGGAGATTAGCCGGAACAAACAGACAGACAGACAGATAGATAAAAAATTTATAAAGTGTGTTTTTGTTATATGTACCGTATAAACTTTCATATGCATTTAGTAAAATGTTGTAATTTTGACATTACAAACAGACACATCAATTTTATTTATTTGTATAGATTAAATCCAAACATAGCTCAGTTACACAGCCCTAAAACGTTCGACAAGATCAACAACACTGGAAGGCAACGCTTTCAGTTTACAGACGAATAGTGTTAGTAGCGAGTTACGCATCGATACCAGAATTGGAATATTTAATGATCAAGAGTACTCTAAAGTCTCTTCGAGGTGTCTCGCGGTTGTAAAACTCAATAATGGATTTTGAAACTTTTATTTTTCTCTTTGTTTGTTTCAAACTAGGAGTGTTTTCCACCTAGTCAATGTTTGCGGATTATTTCAACTTGCTTGTTTTGCATCACGACTGCATAAGTAATTTATATGGGTACTTCTGTACACACTAAAATTAAACTTTTTCTAGGTTTCCTCCTTTTCTACCAGTATTATGCTAGTATGTTTGTTAGGTAGTAGCAAGTACTGTCAGCACTGCTGTTTGGCGTATGTACATTCAAATTCAAATTCAAAATAATTTATTTGTAAAACATAGGTAAAGAAGTTACAAACTTGTTGGCAAAGTTAACACTATGTTTCACCTTAGAAGGCATACAAATATTTGGTTATCAACCTCGCCATGCATTACTAATGTTAATATTTAATAACATTAAATTTTCAATTATATTTAGTATGTTTAGGAAAAATTGCATAAATTATTGTTTTTATTATCCATCACATAATTCTTAATAACCAAAGACAAAAGATAAAAATATAATAAATAAATCGGACCTTAATTGTAGGTACTAAAAACCATTAATTTTATGATCAAAATATTCGTTGTATGGTTTTTTTTTATTAAAAACCCAGACATTTTGACCGTTGTTTGAATGACATAATATACGTTTTAAATAAATTAATTTTAAGATTATTGTCATTTAACCAGCTTATTACATACATATACATAAACACTCACGCCAGTCACCCAGAGGGGTAGGCAGAGACTACGGACTTCCATTTGGCACGATCCTGACACACCTCTCTCGCTTCCTCCACATCCATATACCTACGCATACACGCTCGTCGGTTAAGGGTACTCCTAATCTGGCCCATTTTTAATGTATCGCCGATTTGGTCGATAAACTTTCGTCTAGGGCGTCCCTTCCCGACCCTGCCGTTCACTTCTGCAACATAAATTTGCTTTGTCGCTCTTTCCTCTTTCATTCTTTCTACATGACCAAACCACCGAAGCATTCCTTTTTTAATCCTGGTCACAACGTCATCTTGCAAACCACACTTTTCTCTTATCACACTATTTCTCACCCTGTCATCTAGATTCAGCCCTAGCATACTCCTTAAGGACCGCATTTCTACAGCATTTATTTTACTTTCATGCTTCTTCTGCCAGACCCAACTTTCACTACCATACATTAGAGTAGGGACTAACACAGCACTATGAATTGCCATACGTGCCTTATTTGACACATTCTGACCCCTCATAATAGCGTGTAGAGTCCCATTCACTCTATTTCCTGCATTCACTCGTCGTTCTATATCCTTATCATATCTACCGTCCCTGCTAAATAAACATCCCAAATATACAAACTCATCCACTTGCTCAAACAACTCCCGTTCTATTCTTATTTCGCATAACGTTTTACTCTCTTCTCTTTCAAAAACCATCACTTTCGTCTTACTTGCGTTCACTTTCATACCCCTTTCTTTCAATGACAAGTTCACTAGAGTAACCATCATTTGCAATTCGACCGCCGACGATGCAAATATGACTTGATCATCGGCGTACAAAAGGCATTTGACGGTTAACTCACGCATTCTCAACTCACATTCTTCAACTTTCAAAGTTTGCAAACAACTGTCCATATATAGGTTAAACAGCCACGGGGAAGCTACACATCCCTGTCTGACACCTTTATGTATGCCAAACCAGTCTGAGTAGACCCCGTTGATCCTGATACAAGCACTAGAGTCCCTATAAAGGGACCTCAATGCCTGTATCAAACCAGCGCTCAACCCAAATGAGTTCAGTGTTTGCCATAACACATTCCTGTCCACTCTGTCATAAGCCTTTTCCAAGTCCATGAACGCACAAAAAACTTTCTGGTTTTTGGCCAAAAACTTCTCCGCAATCATGCGCATGGAAAAGACTTGGTCCGTACACCCCATCCCCTTTCTAAATCCAGCTTGCACATCCCAAATTTCCATCAGTTTACTTCCATAACTCTTTTAAGATTTTTTAGAAGGCATACAAATATTTGGTTATCAACCTCGCCATGCATTACTAATGTTAATATTTAATAACATTAAATTTTCAATTATATTTAGTATGTTAAGGAAAAATTGCATTAATTATAGATTTTATTATCCATCACATAATTCTTAATAACCAAAGACAAAAGATAAAAATATAATAAATAAATCGGACATTAATTGTAGGTACTAAAAACCATTAATTTTATGATCAAAATATTCGTTGTATGGTTTTTTTTATTAAAAACCCAGACATTTTGACCGTTGTTTGAATGACATAATATACGTTTTAAATAAATTAATTTTAATATTATTGTCATTTAACCAGCTTATTATCCTGCATAAATTTTGATTTATGCCCCATTTAAATGAAACTTTGTCTTGTCCGGTGAATAAGACTATGCTGTCATCAGCAAATAAAGTCATAGTGTCACCTGGGGCAAATCACGTATATAGACTAGAAATAGTAATGGACCGAGTACGCTTTCTTATGGTACCCCGCAGGTTGTTTGCTTTTGTTGCGAAAGGTATGCTAGTTTAATATTAGTACGAGAACAGATTTATTTTATTTTAGTAATTTGTTTTCTATCATTCAGGTATAACGTAATAAGTCCATATTTATCCCGTTTAAGCGCTAGAATATTTAAATCAACGTAGTCAAACGCTTAAGTCATGTCTGTGAATAAAGCGGTTGTTGGTGTATGGTTATCTATACCAGTGATCACTTTTTCCATAAACCTATACATGGCCATATTTATGGTTTTTCATTTCCTAAAACTAAATTGTTGCATTCCTGTTATATATAAGATGTTATATATTGATTTTTCTATCATTTTGAAGAAAATTGGAAGCAAAACGACAGGCCTGTAGTTTTAGGGTCATGTTTGTCTTCCTTTTTATACAACGGACTTATGACGGATATTTTCAAACCACTAGGAAAAGTACCATTTTCTATACATATATTCACAACGTAACTTAGAACTGGAGAAATTTCAACGGCCACATACTTAACTACTTTTGTGATTACATCATTATCACCGCCGTTGTTAGTATTTTTAACTAATCAATTATTTTATATGAATTGTGAGGAATATATGCAGGCATAAACATTGAGTTCATTTTACTATATATATATTTCTTTTTTTGACAAAAAGTATACTTTGACAAGACATTTTTTTCGCTCTTACTTTCAAGAGAAAAATACCAGAGTTTTCACGGAAGATGTAGGACTTCATTTATAGCTAATAACTGTGACTTTTTAAAATTCTCTGACGAACAGTCTGAATGAGGCTGTAACTGTTATTGTCAGCTAAAATGTAAATCAGTTTGAGTCTGTCGATTAAGATAAGTAATTTCTTTGCTTTTTACAAGGAGTTTAAAAATAAATCTCCCTGGAGAATACTTTATGTAGACCTGTGTACGTGGGTTGCAAACTAGTACGCAAAGCGCGTTTTCTTAAGGAAACGTATTCGCTAGTTGCATTGCAGTAGATCCTAGTACACAAAGGTTTTTTCTTATTCTTAAATGCACTTCGGATGCCAGGAGAACTAATGGTAAAGATTCAGTCCAATTCTCGTATGCATGGAACATGATCGCTACCTTAATCAGCCTGTGGAAACGTTTTAATAAACCGTTGCATTTTGGATGGTAAGCTGTTGTTATTTTATGCTAGAACCCACTTATTTTCGACAGATTTTAGAACAGGGCAGATTGAAACTGTGTAATGCTTTGGCAATGGTCTCTGCAGTTATGTCAACGATCGGTACGAGCTCGACTGCGGTAAGGCAGTATTGAAAGCCTTTCCACACAAGGTCGATGTGGATGTGGTTGAATCTTGCACGAGGCAAGTTATATGTGCCTAAAAGCGCAGATGCCCGTCACGTTACGTTGGCACGTTGGCTAGTCAAGCAGGCACGTGACCACTCTCTGCAGTCCTTCCTTATGCTAGGCCACACAAAACACTCTACTACTAATTTTACTGTGACGTTTGTGCCTGGATAGCTCAATGAATTCAGACATTCAAAAACGTGTCTGCGCAGCATAACAGCATATCTGAGACGTTGATAACAAGAGAAAGCTTATCATAGGTATCAGCGTAAACCAGTAAAGGTTTCAGATAGGCTTAGCTTACAATCTTCAATAGCTTAACTAGCATCGCCTGTCAAATTAATTGGCTGTGAACCTTTTAAAGATCCTGCAAGTAATTCATCAATCAAAAATCGTCGGTAGGAATTTATCATGCCCAGAAATATCCTGAGCTGGCGAAGGTTTTTGGGTGAAGGGAAGTGTTTTATTGGTTGAACTTTTTCCTGGAGAGGCTTAAATAGTATTGACCAAAATTTTATAACCCAAAAATGTTATTTCAGATGCATCAATCACACATTTAGAGGTGTTGAACAACATACCGTACGCCTTCGGTCGATTAAATATCTGACGAAAATAATGCTCTTCATGCTCTGACTCGCTTCTAGAAAATTTTAAAAAAATCATTCGGATAACAGTAACAAAAATTTAAACTACGGGTGACCTCATCCATGAAACTTTGGAGGGTTTAACATAGATTACGGAAACCGTAATTCATATACACAAATCCGTACAAATCAAATGATGTGGTAATGGCGGTTTTAGGTATGTCCATTTCGCTGGCATGTATCTGATTATAGACATTAACAAGGTCTAACGTACTAAATATGTTACATCTAGTGATGCTGTTTGTAAAATCATGGATGTGCCTAATCGGATATCTATCAGGAATAGTCCTAGCATTAAATAACCTGTAATCGCCACAGGGGAGATCTCCCGCCGGACGCTAGGTGTTCAGCCTGGGAAGCAGCCTATGCTCCGTGTGTTAGTACAGAGTTGTTTTATATATAGAGCAATAACTCCAGACCTTTGATACCGTGTTTTGCTTGCGGTGCAACGACAACGCCGTCACAATATAATCCAGTAATGTGCAAATGGCTAGTCTTTGTTGAGATCAACCGCCGTGACAGGAATTTGGTCTGGCGGACATTACGAGGTATCTTTCCCTCACAGCTAATTGTATTAAAGTTGCATGTATTTCACTTAGACTATTACAATAAAAAGTTGATGCTGATTGTGGTTTGGGAATTCCCGACAATTTCAAAATTTTTGAAGAATTTTAATTGAGTTAATATCTGGTGTAACTTATTAAAAAGAGACAATTTTTTTGAAAATCAAAATTTATTAAACAATTAAACAGAAAATTAAATAATTTTAACGTTAATTGCAGTCTTAATAATTGCTTTGTCTGTTTCTTTTAGTCACACACAAATGCACTTCTAAACAGTTTAAATCTTATATTTATGAAACGAACTTAGTTAAAAATCATACTATTTCTTAATAACTTTACTATTATCTAGTAATTCTAGTATCTAATCATAGTTCATAATCTTATTGTTAATTCTCATAATCACATATTTGTTTAATTTATTGTGTTGCGTACTCAGTAGTTACGTAGTAGACCAAGTAATTATTCATTAAACTAACACATAGCGCTAGGCTCCTTCAATCATCTATACAAATAAACAAAATTGAAGTATCTGTTTGTAATGTTAGAATAACAGCTTTTGACTTTCGATTTTTGGCACTTATAACAAAAACACAACTTTTTTTTAATTTTTGTCTGTCGGTCTGTCTGTTTGTTCTGGATAATCTGCGTAACGGCTGGACCGATTTCGAAGGGGCTTTCTCTGGCAGATAGCCGATATTCTAAGGAATAACTTAGGCTACTTATATTTGAGAAAAAGAAAAAGTTCTGAGCAATATAATTAAAACCCCAATTACACGCGGGCAAAGTCGCGGCGCACAGCTTGTTTGAAAATAAAAATGATTACATAACAATTTCGACAATCTAATTCATTAATTTGAGCCAATTTTTTAATCATCAGACAAAAGTTATCCATCAATTCCACGATAACCTGACTATATACAAAATTAAAAGATTAACCTGTTTATCCAATCGCAATGAAGCTCGTAACCAAACTTGTTTCTTCTTCTTCTTAATTTTGGGGTTTCAAATAAAAAAAATAATTTATTAATTTCATTATACAATATTTTATTATACACAATATTAAAAACTATAATAAAAAAAAAACTAAAACTAGGAACTTAATTATCAAATAAACCTATTCCCCGCGGTATCGTGCCAAGAACGCCAAGTTCACCAGCAGCAACGATCAGTCGCGGATGGAGTTCCTTTAGGATCTTCATCGCACGTGGATTCCACGGACCGATAGTTTCTACAGCAAATGGCACTAACATGTAGTCATCTCTTGGAGACTCAGAAAATTCAGAGTACATTTAATACTGCTTGTTTCTATCGTCGCCAGAAACGTATTAGTGCATATATACATACATAAGTAATGAAATCGATACAATAACGAAACGATATAAAAACGATAAATATGTACAGAAATATATGTATAAAAGAGGCGTAAAGCGATAATATTTTCTCCAAATAAATACACTCATTCCTTGGCTGGGCGCCAACCACAGCTTGCATATACAATATAATCTTTCCTTCCTTAAATCGTATTCTTAATTTTAAAAGGTGGGCCATATATTTGCACCATATAGAAAATGGCGGCGAAAATTTATACAAGATATAAATAAAACTTAAGTGTATGTCTGAATTGAATTAACTGGCTTATATTGAATAAAATTCCGAGGGTTGTTTGAATGATATTTATATATATATATATTATATGTAACAATATTGAAAAATTTTGTCTAATGATTTCTTATATTTACGCGAACACTGTACATTGAATAAAATTAATTTTACGATTTTTATCTATTTTTAAATATTATACTTATTTTTAAATTCTCGACGTTTCGTGTGCTTTCCAGCACCCATGGTCACGAGGGACTGAGGTGATTCACATCCCGATGTCAGAGTTAACCCGGAGTACCTTCAGCTTTTTAATTATTAGTTTTGGTCCGATCAACGCAGAATGAACTTACTGTGTCTTGAAGTCTTGCAGTGGTATGCTTGAGTTTAGTTCAATTTTATTAATTACAGGATCCCATGCGGGTGGCCGTAAAATCCGTAATATAAATGTTCGTGATTAATTATTATCGTAGCATCTTCCATCAATATTTGTTATCTATTTAAACACAATCAAACTGAACACACTTTTTCCTATGCACTGTGTGACATATGGTGTTGTTAGGATTTCGAATGACTAATACATCTAGGAAGGCTAAAGAATGATTAGCCTCTTACTCCATAGCAAATAGAATTTTGGAGTTTATGGAATTAATATGTTCTAAAATGCAGTTACTTTGTCCGATGGTAAGATTGTAGAAATTTTGGTTCATTATATTGTGAGGTGAGGTGAGAAGGGCTTTCTCCTCAAAGTATATCCATCATTGTAGATGCACGTGAGCCTATCGTTCCAATATTATTTGCTTGTAATAAAATATTTGTTAACTAAAAATAAGTAAAATTAAATGCGATAAGATCCGTAAAAATAGCTTTATTTAATGTGCAGTGTTGGCGTAAATATATAAGACGTTATTAACAAACAAGAATAAGATTAAAAAAAATAGCGAGGAATATTTCCAGGAATGTGAAAAATGGTTCCCAATAATTTTATTATACGCATTTGAGTTATAAATTTTATACGAAGTCGATGAAATAAATTCCAGGGGAAGTTAAATTAGTTTTTGAAAATAGAAGGTTTCGAAGACGCGAGATTATTTTTACTTCAGCGTTAAGTTCGGGCACGAGGATCTTGAAAATACTGATATAATTGTGTCTACTGCTAGTTTGCGTCAATATAAGGATCTGAAGTTAAATTGACAACGTCAGCGTTCAGTGTTATGTACCTTTTTTATAAGAAAACGGTGAAAAACGTTTAAACAATCCACTTGATGGTAAATTAATGCTGCGGTCCATAGACATCTACATCTATCCTCGACCAAGTATCAAAATGCTGAAGGATTGTCACCTCCGAGTATTAAGATGGACCGACTCGTTTCAAATAAAAAGGGTACGGTTAAGCACTCCTTTGGAACTTCGGTGAGGCACTCCATTATAGTCCTCAGTGGTGAAAACGCATCTGTATTTTGATTCTTATTCGAGGATAGGTGTAGATGTCTATGGTATACAGTACACCTAAATGTATGCTCGTTTGCCATTCTTATTCTTTAAAAAAAGTAAGTTCGGATTTGGATTTCTTATCTATGTATATTTCGATATATGTAATTACAGCTTATGATTTTAAAATTGATTTTATTTAAGTTTTTTTTTAAGTATGTTTTGTTTTTAGTTTACAATTTAAATTTAAAATATTTATGGCGAAGAAATACCTTGTTTTAATTTTGTTGTAGTTACTAAATGGAGAGAGTTATACGCGGCGTACTATGTGGCGTAAGCAGTAAATAATTCGCGTCGTCGCCTCCCTGGAAACTGGGATATTATAGGAGCGTGAATTTGTGTTACCCACTGAACACCCTCCCAGTGCACGCACGGACATAATTATCATGCGGTGGAGGGACAGGTTGCGTACAATATGTTTTTTAGAATAAGGGTGAGAAACAAGCACACAGTATATCTAATAGTAGATAGATGTTGCAAACCATAGACGTCTGCATCTATCCACGATTACGAATCAAAATGCAGATGCGTTTTCATCCCTGTGGACTAAGATGGAGTGCCTCGTTTCCATAAAAAAGAGTCACCGGTTCTCTTTACTCACTATACGAAATACAGCAGCATCAAGCTGCTATTTTACTCTGCTATTCTATGATAGTAGTCTTTTCCCGGTCGAGCCGACACTTTCGTGCTTCAAATATAACATAGCTGGAGCATTGTTCAACAACGGATTAGTAGAATTTGTGATTTTATTCACATTTTCTTAGTAAATCCTTTTCAAGATAACCGTATCTTGAAAAGTGTTGCCGTAGGTGACAGCAATTAATTCAGAAATAAGTTAAATAACATCGTCCGTTTTCATCATCACCGCTTAAAAGTTTTTTAAATCTCTTCTACTGTAGTAAGGGTTTGTCTTAGTCTTAGTCTAGAATTATCCTATGTATGATAGAAAGCTCAAGAAATTTATGAATGATAATAACCCCTGGGAATTAATTAATCGCTACCAAGCTTTTGTTTTCTTTTGTTTTGTGTCGTTAATTGTGTAACATACAAGATTGTAACCTGTTATTTAAAAAAAACTCGCGCTGAGTTTCTTTCTTTTCGAACCAATGGTATTTAAACAAAATATTGACATTCAATAAGTATTATTTTTTTTAAGTGATTGAGAAAGCTACATGCATTGACGATAAAGTGGAACTTTTTTGTTCCCTACTCACGCAACTTTTTGACGTTCATGCGCCAATGCATTATGTGAGACTCAAACACTTGCCTGCTCCAAAGCTCTCAGATGATCTAAAGAGGCTTATTTTAAAGAAGAAATGCGGTATTGTCAAAGCTTAAGAGGAACAAAACAGATGAAAACTTAAGGAAATACGCCAAAATCAGGAATCGCTGCAACACATTGTGTAGAGATGCACAACGATGCCATATTCATACATCAGTCGAGAACGGCGACTTAACTAGGGTGTGGAAGTTTCTTAAAACAGTTGGAGTTGGTAGAACATCCCTAAATGCTTCACCTCCTAGTGTTGATGTTGAACTATTAAATCAATTTTTTTTTAATTCTTCTAACTCTTTTGATAGTGTACATAAACTGCAAACACTTCGTTTTCTTTCTGTAACTCCGACTCCTAATTATCCTCCATTCGTTTTTAGTCAGTTCACTGTATGTGATGTTAAGAAGATCATATTATCCATCTCCTCAAATGCTGTCGGTAGCGACAACATTAGCCGTAATATGATTATTCCCCTTCTTGATATTATCACTCCTATTATCACTCATTTACTTAATGCATCTGTTTCTTCCTCGGAATTCCCTCAAGCCTGGAAGAGTGCTTCCGAAGAGATCTAATCCCGTCAACCTCTCTGATTTTCGTCCCATCTCGATCTTACCTTTCCTTTCTAAAGTCCTTGAAAAACTAATTTGCCAACACGTGACCCTTTTCCTCAATTAAGCACAATTTATTAAATTCTTTACAATATGGTTTCCGTCCTGGTCATAGTACGGCTACTGCCTTAATCAAAGTTACTGATAACATACGGTGGGGTATGGATAATAAACTACTCACAGTCATGACCTTGCTGGATTTCAGTAATGCGTTCAATACTGTTGACTATGATATACTGTTGAGTCTGTTGTGTTCCCTTAACATATCTCCATCAGTAATTAACTGGTTTCAAAGTTATCTCTGTGGCCGTCGGCAGTGTATTCGTTTCGATGAAACTCACTCCATCTTGGTGTGATATTACTGCAGGCGTGCCGCAGGGCGGCGTGTTGTCACCTTTACTCTTTTCCATTTTCATTAATTCAATTACTCATAAAATATCTTCTCTCTACCACATGTATGCGGATGATGTCCAGATTTACACACAGTCAACTCTGAGAATTTGCCGAATGCAATCGCCACATTAAATAACGATCTAAATATTATTCATGATTGGAGTAAATCATATGGCCTAAATGTGAATCCTAAAAAGTCTCAGGCTATCATTATTGGTAGCCAGAGTTTTATCTCAAGAGTTGACTGGTTTACCGTAGCACCTATAGTATTCGATAGAGTTGTAATCCTTACTTTGACAATGTCAAAAACCTTGGTATTTATATTGATAATTCCTTAAATTGGATACGCCAACTGAATGAGGTAAGTAAGAAAACGTTTGTCGCTCTTTGTTCACTGCGTCGCCTTCGATCATTTCTTCCCATTCCTACAAAAATTATGCTCGCATAGTCTCTTCTCCTTCCGATCCTCGACTATGCTGACGCAAGCTATGTAGACATAACTGAGGACCACTAAATAAGCTTGAGAGACTTCAAAATACTAGTATTAGGTTCATATTTGGATTGCGCAATATGATCATATTTCCCAATTTCGCTCACGTCTCAAGTGGTTACCTATCCGACTTTGCCGGAACATGCATATTCTTTCTTTTCTGTACTGTTTATTATTTCATCCTTCTGCTCCTCCCTATCTAAAAGAGAAGTTTAATACTGTGGGGCTTCCGGGGAACCTCTACGCTCTTCTAGAAAATTCGTTTTAAGGGTACCAACTCACAAAACATCGTTTTTTAATAAATCTTTCACTGTCGAGTCTATTAAGCTCTGGAATGCCCTACATTTGCATATACGTGAAGCACAATCTATTGCAATCTTTAAGCGATTACTTAAAGAACATTACTTGTCTCAATCGTTCGGAGACCGTTAGGAAATTTGTAATTTATTTATGTATTTTGGATAGATATATAAGTTTGTTTATAAACTCTTATATATTATATATGTATATTTATATATTATATGCTTTACTTTATCTTTTATTATGTATTAGTAATTTATATAATTTCATGTGTTAGTTATTTATATGTTATTTTATTGCATTTATTGTCTATATATCGCATGTATTGATATTGTTTTTTGGTATAATTATATTGCACCACCTACCTAGTATTCATTGGTTATTCCTTTACACCCTTGGTTGCCTGGAAGAGATCGCTATGTAGCGATAAGGCCGCCAAATTGTACATTTAACCTGTCATTTGCTATGTAATTTGTTTATTTGTTTGTGGTGTACAATAAAGTATATTCATTCTTTCATTCATTCATTCATTATAATCTATATAGAATAAAAGTGTTTCTGTTTCTGCTTCAACAAAAACAAGAATATCCATAATTTAAAATTTTAACAACCGACTTCAATATAATTTTTTTTGTACGTGGTAGTAAAAACTTATGAGGTAACACACATAAAAAAACATACATTCGAATTGAGTACCGTCTCCTTTTTGAAGTCGGTAGAAAATGAGCCTAAAGTATGAGCAGGTTTTCTTGGTTCGTTCCATGTACTTCTGCAATTATCTTATTCCTAAAAAAAAACAAAGGGAAGATTAAGAATGAATGTTGTAATTCTTCACCCCCTCTTTTGCTTCGTAGGATTTTGTAAGACGTATTAATTAAATTGTAGTTTTTTCAGGTCCATTTCTTGTTTCGATTCCACTGTTTACTCTTCTATAGGAAGGTAGTGTTAGAGCTACAACAATATACCTCTGAATTTTAAGACCATGGTTTTCTATACAATGGGCAAGTAAGAATATGAAGTTTCTCCAAGTGATGAAAAATGCAAGTATAAACTATATATATATATATATACATCGATAGAACAGGGTTACCTATTATATATTATTTCATTTGTGAGTGTGTACCTATCATATCTAACTTAACTTAGACGTAAGATATCTTAAAGTTATCTTTTGTAGCTATTTGAATTACACACCATTATTGCATAAACATAAAATCCAGAAGACGGTTAAGAGGATAAACCTACTCAAGGTATAGAGGTAAAGAGATGACTCAAATATCTAGCCACGGATTAACGAGCGAACACTAATGATAATTAAGCGTTCATATCAAAAGGAATTCGCAACAGACCTCGAGTAGATATTTGCAAAGCTGACGCCATTCAAATGATACGTTTGGTATTATCCAATAATAAAATACTCGATATTGAAACTTCCCATTGTCTAAAATGAAAGCTATTAATTTCAAATCTGTAAACTTTCTAAACCACGTAGTGGTGGTGTAAATATATCCAATACCCCATATCATCCCATGGACGTTTTAAGAGACGACCGAGGGAAACTTTTACTATTTAAACAGTGGTAGAGCCACGCGGCAGCTTTTGCTGTCGCACGAATGGGCCGGCTCGAACCGAGGTGGTACCACGACCTCACAGAATACCAGCGTGAAGAAGAGGTTTACCTCTGCGTTTCGCTTGGTGAGTGCAGGTGGTCGGAGGCCCTTTTTACTGGAAATGAGGCATTCCATCTTAGTCCTCACGGGTGACAACGCATCTCCATTTTGATTCGCAAACGAGAATAGATGTAGATGTCTATGGGCCGCAGCAAGCACTTACCATCAGGTGGACTGTGTGCTCGTTTGTAACCCTTACCCTACTAAAAAAAAAAACAAAAATGTGAAAATAAAATAAACGGTTGCATACCCATCCGTCAATTGTAGAAAATATAGCAAATACCCCCTATGAGGCGATCTATGGGGAGGCATATGTTCACCAGTGAACTTTGTGATGAATTAATAAATAAATAAATTCTTTAGAATTATTTAATCACTTAATTCATTTTTATACATGGTAAAGCCACATTGCGACTGTCTTGCCACGTGCCACATAGTACGGTCCTAAGCCAACTAGATTATCGACTTCCTGCATGTCTTACCAGGTAGTCAATCCATTTGTTTTACGAGCCACTCTATGGGCTACACTTCGCTTACCATTACGAGGCTGCCGTTTGGGTACCTTCAATCCCCGTCGTTTTACGGTCTGGATGTTTGTCCTTGTGCAATTTGTGTTTGTAAACTGCCTCCACGATACAGGAGAAAATCCTAGTGTAGGGGTAACGTTTTATAAAAAGAAAAAAAAAGTTACACAGCCCTAAAATGTTCGACAAGATCAACAACACTGGAAGGCAACGCTTTCAGTTTACAGACGAATAGTGTTAGTAGCGAGTGACGCATCGATACCAGAATTGGAATATTTAATGATCAAGAGTACTCTAAAGTCTCTTCGAGGTGTCTCGCGGTTGTGAAACTCAATAATGGATTTTGAAACTTTTATTTTTCTCTTTGTGTGTTTCAAACTAAGAGTGTTTTCCATCTGTTCAATGTTTGCGGATTATTTCAAGTTGCTTGTTTTGCATCACGACTGCATAAGTAATTTATATGGGTACTTTTGTACACACTTAAATTGAAATTTTTCTAGGTTTCCTCCTTTTCTACTAGTAGTATGCTAGTAAGTCTGTTAGGTAGTAGCAAGCACTGTCAGCACTGCTGTTTGGTGTATGTACATTCAAATTCAAATTCAAAACAATTTATTTGTAAAACATAGGTAAAGAAGTTACAAACTTGGTGGAAAAGTTTTAGTAACACTATGTTTCACAAAAAAAAAGCTTTTAGAAAAATTTACTTTGCAAATATCCGCGTTATAAAATAAAATGACGTGTCTTACCTAGTTTGAAGAGCACCTCCCGCCCTCCCTCAATTGCGTGCACTATCTCCGTCACCACTAATCCCAGCACCGCTACTCCCAACACCACTACACTAGACAAGACACACCACTGACGATAATACGACACGTGTTTCGCCTCTACACGAGGCATCCTCAGGTGATATGGACTCTACGGCGACTAACCGCTAAGTGAGCGGCGAGTCAAAAACAAGTGCCTTTTATACAGACCGATGACGCAACCGCTATCTACTTAAGAAGCTAGCGACTGCGTCATGCGATAAAACATGCAACCAATCACCGCCGGACTTACGCAGCCGTTTGTAAAATTAAAAACAAACCGCCGCGCAACGCCAACCCTCCAACCACGCAACCAATCGCCGATCACCGTGAGGGTGACAAACGACCATATTGCGAGGCTCTCTATTATTAGAGAGCAGGCTTAAAGATATTTAAGAGAGGTGAGTTAGTAACATTTGTTTGTTCATTCAGCAATACAACGGTATTATTATTACTTTTTAATATCTCTAACTGTTCCAGCACACAGAGCCGCAGCCCTTTATTACACGTATGTAAGACTTTAAAGGAGTGGTCGTTGGCTAGGTTGTGTCCAGTGTCCAAGAGATGTTTGGCAAAATGGGATTTATCGGGATTGCAATTCCTGTACGCGGCTAAATGCTCTTTATAACGTGTCTCGAAATTGCGACCAGTCTGACCCACGTAAACGGCGTGGCATTCGTCACAAACAAGTTTGTAAACACCAGACTTTTGACGAATATCTAACTTATCTTTATTATTACAGATATTTCTAAGAGAATTGTTTGTTTTGAACGCTACATGAACGCCGTTTTGTCGAAGAGTATTAGCTACTTTTTCAGATATGGGACCTAAGTAGGTCAAACTGCTCAAATATCGATGAACACTTTGAGGTTGAACCGCGTCCAGAGAGTTGCGAACAACATGCTTTTGTTTCTTTTTAATTAAATTGTTAATGAGATTTTTTGAAAAACCGTTAGAGACCGCTATTTGATAAATTATATTAAGTTCTTTTAAATAATTTTCTTTACTTAATGGGACAGTAAACAAACGGTTAATGTAACAATAAAAAGCGGCTACTGTTGCCACAGATGACATGATGACGCGGGGATGACCGTATCGGTGTGAGTTGGCTTTCGATAAATTTGGAAAACATGTGACTAATCTTTTCTTGTTATTGTTAAGTCGAGAAAATTAAGGGAGCAATCTTGTTCCAATTCAAGTTTAAATTTAATTTTGTCATGGACTCTATTTATTTTATTGAGGAAAACATCCAGTTGTCTCCTTGTGCCAGTCCAGCAAATAATTATGTCGTCTACATATCGATAGTAATATAAGATATTTTGATTGACAACTATATGTTGTTTTTCAAAATTATCCATGAAAATGTCCGCCATAAGGGGACTTAGAGGGGATCCCATAGCTAATCCTTCTTTTTGTAGATAGAAACGGTTATTAAACCGGAAATAGTTTTGTTTCATACAGAGAGAGGTTAAATTAAGAAGATCATTTGCTTCCCCGTGATGTAGACGACGTTTTTCAAAGAGATCTGCGAGTATACGCAAACAGTCAGGGGAAGGGACATTTGTGAAAAGACTATCAACGTCTAAAGATAACAATATGGATTTATGAGGAATACGAATATCTTTAATTTTGGAAATGAGATCTAAGCTATTTTTTAGGCTGTAAGTTGGGTTGAATCCAGATTTCTCTCGAAGGAGGAAGTTTAATTTTTTAGCAAGGAAATAAGCTGGTGCACCAATATATGAGACAACTGGACGAATAGGAACATGTTCTTTATGTATTTTTGGTAACCCATATAAAATGGGTGCTTGAGGATTCATTGGAACAAGATTGCGCCGAGACAAGTTGTAATCGGGAAAAACATATGATGATTGTTGTATACATAACTTAATATCCGAAGTAAACTTTTTGGTTGGGTCAGACTCCAATAGCTCAAAGTCATCACCTTGGATAACATCGTTAACTTTCTGGCTGTACCCACTACTCTCCATAATAACAACAGTATTGCCTTTATCGGCTTTAGTAACAATAAGGTCGTTTTCCCTTATTCTCTGCTTTAGGGACTTAAAAACAGGGAACTCAGGATTGAAATGGGAAGACGCGGGCACAGCCCGAATTTCATTAGCTACCAAACTTTTAACGATGATATCTTTCTTCCCGATCACTACAGCCATCTCCGCGTAAACAGCCATAGTCTCTAACGATTTTTGGGAGACCGAAGGTGTTAAATTATACTTTAGGCCTTTATGTAAAAGGGACAACTCATCTGTTTGAAACTGGACATCGGAAAGATTTTTAACTCGGGGATAAAATTGGTGATATTCTGTATGTATGTCGTTATTACGATTACGGGATGAAGAGGATACAAGTCGTTGTAATTTACGGGACTGAATTTGATATTTTTCATAAACAGCCATTGAAGCCATTTCTCTGGCTTTTCCATCCAAAATATCAAATTCAATATTATGTAATTTGTATGAAAGTTCAGAGTATAATACTTTAAGGTGGATTTTTAAATTATCTCTATTGGAAAACCAACGACGACACTCTTCATTAAGCCAAATGTTCTGAGCTTTAGAAATAGCAATACTGGCCGCTCGACTATTTGTGCCGGAACTTACTCGTATTTGAATATAATTGGGAATAACATGAAGTTGTTTGCATTGCTGATTGAACCAAACATTTTGGGCAGCAATACGATGGAGTTTTGTTAATTTGACATAGAGTCTTGCCTGGTCGGCCGTGCTAGCCTTTTTAATATAATTAATAGAATCAGGCGTTACTTTGCGGAAATCCATTATATAAAAGCTTTTAGAAAAATTTACTTTGCAAATATCCGCGTTATAAAATAAAATGATGTGTCTTACCTAGTTTGAAGAGCACCTCCCGTCCTCCCTCAATTGCGTGCACTATCTCCGTCACCACTAATCCCAGCACCGCTACTCCCAACACCACTACACTAGACAAGACACACCACTGACGATAATACGACACGTGTTTCGCCTCTACACGAGGCATCCTCAGGTGATATGGACTCTACGGCGAGTGGCATAATAAAGCGGTTGTTGGTGTATGATTATTATCTATACCAGTGATCACTTTTTCTATAAACCCATACATGGCCATATTTATGGTTTTACATTTGCTAAAATTGTATTGTTCCTTTGCTGTTATATATAAGATGTTATATTTTGCTTTTTCTATTATTTTGGAGAATATTGGAAGCAAAACGACAGGCCTGTAGTTTTAGGGTCATTTCTGTCTTTCTTTTTATACAAAGGACTTATTACGGATATTTTTAAACCACTAGGAAAAGTACCATTTTTAATACATATATTCACAAGGTAACTTAGAACTGGAGAAATTTCAACGGCCACATACTTAACTACTTTTGTGATTACATCATTATCACCGCCACTGTTAGTATTTTTAACTAATCAATTATTTTATATGAATTGTGAGGAATATATGCAGGCATAAACATTGAGTTCATTTTACTTTATATATATATATAAAGTTTTGTAATATAATCAAATAAAATCAATATAAAAAGTATTTGTTCTTATTTATCATCCATTCATATTTCCATGTGGTTTTTGTTTATTCTTCGTATTGATGATATAATAACTATTACGCGATTTATACGTTAAATTAACTTTCTCTTATTTTCCTTAGTAGGGTGTAGTCTAAAATGACATAACATCTCTCGCTTTCATCTACAACAAAATTTAATACCATTTGTAGCCCAAGTAAGTTTTTTATATTCATTTATAGGCATTTTCATTTTAAGTGTCGTAAAGCAAATATTATAAAATAGCTTAAATAATTTATTGAATTCATTAAACGCTTCATTAGGATCAGGAAATTCATAAACACTACTAAAACTAAGACTTTTAATGGCATTTTTTAATTTATTTAAATTTTTTACGCTGTAATCCCCTTTTAACACAAACCAATGAGAGTGTACGTAGATCACTCAATAAGTTTTAAGATATACAAAAAGTTTTCTAGATACTATTAAGTATTTTTTTACATATTTTCAAAATATTCTTCACAATGCTTTATACAAAGTTCCATTCGCCTAAACTAACTCTGAAAACACTTTTGCTAGCCTTGATCTGACGGGTCGAAAATCGCTTCTTCGTAGGCAGCCACGGCTACTTCGGCGCTTGAAAAAAAACTTGCCTTTTATTTTTTCTTTGACTTTTGGGAACAAAAAGAAATTACAAGGAGCTAAATCAGGGCTGTAGGGTGGGTGACTTAGAGTTTCAACACCAGATTCCTCAATAAATACTTTTTTTCTAAGGGAGGTATGTGAAGAGGCGTTATCGTGATGCAGCATAATTCGCCGAAGCTCGGTCTTTGATCTTCTCTCCCGCACAGTTTAAAAAGGTTTGGGTAATGCAACTGTAGTATACCATTCAGAGTTGACTGACTTACAATTTTCCGGCATTGACGTCGACAAATGTCCGTTCCGCGAAATAAACTAGCCACCATTTATCTGCCGATGTTGCGAGGTCTTTGCAGTTTTGTCGGTAACTGTCCTTCTGAGTAGACCCATTCCGATAATTGCCTTTTATTTTCCAAATCATATTGATAGATCCATGTCTCGTCACTAGTAATGATTTCTGAAACATGCCTAGATGCCCCGTTTTCAATAGTTCAAAACGTAGACGAATTTCATGGAACCAACCCACACGAGTCCGTCTTTCGTTTCCGGAGAGATAACGAGGGATCCATCGACAATAAAAATCCTTCACTCCAATATGTTGATGTAGGATGGTATAAATGCTCGCCAAACTAATGCCTTCAATCTTTTCGATGTCCGTATATGTGATTCGTGGGTCTTCTCGCACCAACATTTCAGTAGTCCATACATTTTCTGCCATTACTGCTCTTTGCAGGGCCCCGGTTCTTTAGTCATATTTAAGACTGGCTGTTCCCCGCGACTTCGCTCGCGTGTTATAGTTTTTATGTTTTTTCGCGGAACCCTAATTCTTTTTCTAAAATTAAAGTAGCCTAAGTTACTCCTTGTGATATCAGCTATCTGCTAGTGAAAGTCCCGTCAAAATCGGTTCAGCCGTTTCAGAGATTACCCGGAACAAACAGACAGACAGACAGACAGACAAAAATTTTAAAAATTGTATTTTAGTTATAGGTACCGTATTTACTTTCATATGCATTTAGTAAAAAATTGTAATTTTGACATAACAAACAGACACTTTAATTTTATTTAATTGTATAGATTAATTTTCCCCTTTTCGAATTCAGTAAACCACCAAAAAATTGATGCGCCTGATGGAGCTGAGTCCCCTAATGCTGACTGTAACCGTTGTAAACTTAATGGTTCGGTTAAACCAAATTTAAAATCATAATATAATCATAGCGCGCAAATGTTGAAGGTTAAGATCCATCGTTTTAAATGAAAAGCGCGGGAAACGTCGCAGGAAAATTAATAGAACTTCGTTTTTTTTTAAATTGTGCAATTGACTTATGGAGTTCTATTTTTTAATAAATTTGCTTTTTAGAAACATATAACACGGGTGGGTTCCTTTTTTAAATTTCGAGCATCTCAAAACTTATTGAGTGACCTACGTAGTGTAAGATTTGTTAACAGGACATTGTAAATATAAATTAAAATTTTCTTTATTATAGATAATAAGACCCACGAGCTATTATGCAATGATCTCAGAACCTGACACCAGAAGTGTAAAAAAATTATAAATTGATTTTGTTGTATTTTATAATTACTAATTTACATTGTAAATAACAAGGGCGATAATACGTCTGCATTGCATGAAGGTTATTTGTATGGTAGAATTTAATTCAATTATTAATTTCAGTGCTTTTTCAAGTTGTTAATAATATTGTATGCTGTATACATTTATTTTATATTCTGTATGCCTACTGGCGGGATATAGGGAACCTACCTTATATTTTATATTATGTACATTTGGAGATCTGAATTTAATCTTTGTTCACGAAATATACAAATTTGATTTGATTTGATTTTTGACACAATGAACAAAGCTAAATTGAGGATGGTATCATAAACAAAGATCCTAAAAAAGCGGCCAAGTGCGAGTCGGACTCGCCCATGAAGGGTTCCGTAGCAGCAAGTAACATCATTTACCTTTATTAAACCATTATTTTCTAATAATAAATATGTAAAAGGTGCCTAACACCTTATACATATTTATTATTAGAAAATAATGGTTCACGGTTTATGCATAAGGTTTATGTTTGTTAAATTAAATGTTTTTATTTTTATATTTGAGTTGATCGAGTGAAAGGTAAATTGCGGTTTACGATTTATGACGTATTAAAAAAGCTACTCAATAGATCTCGTTCAAACCAATTTTCGGTGGAAGTTTACATGGTATCATATATTTTTTTTAGTTTTATCATTCTCTTATTTTAGAAGTTACTGGGAGGGGGGGGGACCTCACATTTTACCACTTTGGAAGTGCCTCTCGCGCAAACTATTCAGTTTAGAAAAAAAATATATCAGAAACCTCAATATCATTTTTGAAGACCTATCCATAAATATACCACACGTATGCGTTTGATGAAAAAAAATTTTGAGTTTCAGTTCTAAGTTTGGGGAAACCCCAATTTTTTTTGTTTTTTTTTCTATTTTGTATGAAAATCTAAATGCGGTTCACAGAATACATCTACTTACCAAGTTTCAACAGCATAGTTCTTATAGTTTCGGAAAAAAGTGGCTGTGACATACGGACGGACAGACAGACAGACATGACGAATCCATAAGGGTTCCGTTTTTTGACATTTGGCTACGGAACCCTAGAAATGAAGGTATACCTTTGTGGATCTGCGCCAAGGGAGTGTTGCTTATACCTGCAGTAAATAATACTAGAGCTTATCGCACTCCAGTTCAAAAAATTCCCTGTTCGTGCCTACACCTCTGCACATATTGATGTACTTGTCACTAGGTTACGCAAGCTCATTTACATCTTCTAATCGCTCAAACACGTAGCTGACTGTCGAATCATCAAGATGGTCTATTACGCTCTATGCCGATCACTTATAGATTACTGCATCAGTTCATGGGGAGGTGCTGCTAAAACACACCTAATCGAGTAGAAAGAGAAAGAATCAATTGTAGAAAGAGCCCAACGGGCCATCCTAAAAGTTAGTGCAGGTCTCCCGTTCCGCTTTACAACAGTGGACCTCTACAAAAAGTGGGATGTTCTAACAGTGAGACAAACATTCATCTTACAAACTGTCCTAATGAAACATTCTCAATGTAAATACCATCCGGAACTGCTAAAGGACAAACGTAGAAAAGGTACTATATGTCGCACCCAATCCTTCCATTCTGTTACCTCACATAATTTCTTCTGTTTTCTAGGACCGTACATGTGTAATAAACGAAATAATATCCTAAATTTCTATCCCTTACCTAAATCTAGTTGTAAATCAGTTCTAACAAAATATCTGAAAACTATAGACTATGAATCGACCGAAAATCTATTAAAGTCGTCTATATAATAAATAGTAATTACACTCAGCCTCGAACTCCCTATTGTCTCGCATCTTTTCATCATTTTGGTTTAAAATGCAATTTTGTATAATATGTTAATCCCACACAAGCACTCACATATACACTAAGGCACGCGCAGATGCACGCGCATACACACGCGCACACGCACCCACGCCTAACCCCCCACACAAACGCGCGCGCGCACGCACTGACTTGCACGTATTCAATAAACTATACATAGTACATACACCCATTGATGTCTGAAATCTGCAATTACTGTAGTTAATTTTGTTTATTTACATAATTATTATATACTTTTTGATTTGTATTACTCAGATTGTTGCTCTGGCGGCGGGGGAGTCCTGGTGACCTGTAATACAGGTTTTTATATCTACAGCAGGCACCAGTCTCTCACAAGTTAGGTAACAGTCTGGCAATTTTGTAATACTTAGCATTAAGTTTACCTATTGTGAAGAGAAAATAAATCCATTCATTCATTCATGCACCTCTATACAACAAAAATTGCCTAATAAGGGAGTTTTATTTACCATAATTGTCACACTTGATTTGCGGGTTGGCAAAGGTGGGTTTTTATTTTCTTCTTTGAATGAAACTAATTTTAATCTAAAAAGTGTAAAATAAGTTCGCGGAAATATAAGCAATCACTATTTGTAGGCCATAAAAATACTTGTTCGGGGTTGTATCGAAAGTGGGGTTAGTGTAGTGGTGTTAGAAGTAGTGGTGAAGGGATTAGAGATGACGTGTAAAGTGCGCGTAAAGGTAGGCTTATGTTCATTAGTACACTTAGGCTGTAATGAAGGAACGATAA
This sequence comes from Parnassius glacialis, assembly GCA_033319125.1. Taxonomy (NCBI): domain Eukaryota; kingdom Metazoa; phylum Arthropoda; class Insecta; order Lepidoptera; family Papilionidae; genus Parnassius; species Parnassius glacialis. Next base: position 48,334,956 of record JAVANC010000020.1, on the reverse strand, counting down.
ATGTTTTTATTTACTAGGTGTTAGAAATCCTTTTCTGCCTAGCACTTCGTCTAGGTCGAGGATAGATGTCGATGTCTATGGGCAATGGCCACTTACTTAGGTAGGCTGTGTGATCGCTTGTGATCCCTATTCCGTAAAAAAATTAAAGTCAAAAGAGCCAAAGGCTAAGTCTAGTATTCTGGTAGAGGGTGGCCAATTTCAAGCATATGTGAAACTACGTGATTATTATAGAATTGTGTGTTCTCTTGTAGGTACGATTTCTATTGACGTCCGTCGAGTTGGGGGTTGATATTTATTTACTGAAGTTTACATTATTATAAGCACACACGCAAAGTATTAATATTCGGGGACACGTACTTTTGGGAAAAAAAATTGAAAATCAACTATTTTTGCAATATTTATGTCAATTCCCACTGTAAAATTGACGCCATTTTTTATTGTTATTGTCAGTTAGTGTCGATTCTATCCGAAAAAGATCGATTTTTTAAATAGGTTCGAATCGTTAGCTGATGTATCGATTTCCAAAAAGTCGATTTCTAAAATATCTATATTTTTTTCATGTTTGCTTTTATAATGTAAATATAAATCCATTTTATGAAAAACAAGAAAGATACCATAATAAATGATACTAGAGGAACTACCGGTCCGATTTGAAAAATTCTTCTTGTATATTATAGTCAGATTCACGTGGAATAGTATAGGCTATCTAGCATTAAGCTATATCACTCAGCTAGTCTAAAATATGAATATTTGTTAAGCAAGTCAAAAGAAAAAGCACTCCCGAAATGATATGTCCGGTGTCCGCGTACGCTGGTGTCATCGTCAGGGATACGTAAATACAATGTTCTAGAAGAATATAGATCTTTACTTCGTCTAAAAAAATGTCCGCGATACCATATGTATATTTCTTATACATAAGCCATAATTAGGTATTTTATGACAAAAAATATTGAAAATTAATAAAGTGATTTATGAGTGTTATTATTAGACATGGCCTATTTATCCTTACGAACGTAAGTTACTTCACCATCAAGACAATTTTATGAAGATAAACTTTGTTCTATATACCATGTTATTTGGACGCATATTTTAAGAGATAATGTAAAATTAAAATAATTCAATACTTGGCTGGGCGCGCGAACGACACATAAACCTTAGCCGCCCGGTGAGAACTGCAAGAATTGCTCAACCGGAAGGGGGAGGGATAGTAGATAAAACTTAACTTCGCTCTACATCATACATAATATGCCGACAGATAAAAGCACTCCATTAATAATGCCTATTTTTTCTTTCATTGCTATCAAATAAAATATTTAATTGCAATTATAAAATGCTTGAACTAGGTCATGTCGCGCACTTCCAACACGTGATGACGCGGGTGAAACCGCGGGGCACAGCTAGTTGAGTATAAAATATTTTTTTTATACTCAAACATTTCTGTCTCTTAATGATATTTATAACGCTAATTGATTTTCAACCAACACCAGTACTCAATTTTTTAATTAAAATTAACTGCGGCAGTTTACACGAGTGCAACATTACAGCGTGTATATATAGCTACTATATTAGAGCTCGTTGTTAACAACGCAAACTGCGCATTACCCTGTAACAACGCCGCTATAATGCTAACAAAGTAGGGAAACAGAGCGCAGTTTAAATGTAATTACCATCAAAATTATGGGAGCAAAGAGCTAATTTATTACCAAAACTAAAACAGGTAATATATTGAAAGAAAAAGTTAAGAAAACGTATATTTATTATTGCAATTACTTTTATACAACACAATAACTTTATTTCAGGCACCAAGGACTTAAAAATTAAGAGCATTGGCCCATTGCCAGATATACTTTAATCTTAAAATACATATCAAATATAGACATAACACTATTTAGGAAACTTTCTTCTTTGGCGCGTCCCTGTATCTATATATTATAAAAAGAAAAAGTCCTAATTAAAAAATACTTAGTAAATAAATATCAAGTTTTACTCTGGCTTGCAGCAACAAAAGGAGCACCAACTCAGCATAATACCACAATAATAGAGTTACCACAGCGCTGATCTGCCGGAGCCACTAAAGTCTACTCATGAGCAATCGCTGGACATTTTTTTACTATTTTATAAGAATCACTAAGTACTTATTTAAAGTTCACATTGAATTTAATAATTACTTGGCTAGTTTAATGTTCATCATATATAATGTCACTATGTGTATCGGTGTTGGTATAAGTGTTGACGGGTATAGTGCACGCAATTGATAGAGGGCGGGAGGTGCTCTTTAAACTTTTTATTATAAGATAAGAGTGACAAACGAGTACACCTGATGGTAAGTGGTTGCTGCGGCCCATAAACATCTAAATCTATCCTCTATTACAAATGTAAATGTAGATGCGTTGCCAGCCATGAGGACTAAGATGGAATGCCCCATTTCCAGTAAAAAGGGTCTCCGGTTCTCTACATTCATCATACGAAACACAACAGCGTTAAGCTGCTATATAACGCTGGTACTCTGTGAGAATGTGGTCTTTCCTCGGTCGAGCCGACCCACTCGTGCTACAATTAAACTACTAATATAGCTGCAGCATAGCTCTACCACGTACAAAGCACTAAGTAAGAGACGTTATTTTATTTTATTATGTGGATCTTAGCTAATTAATATTTTATATCTTTAATATAATAAATTTCCGCAAAATAACGCCTAATTATATTTATTATCTACAATAATGATAATGGTTTATTTGAAAAGCCAGGTAATTTTATTATATTATAGTGTGATATATTATATTATAATGTGTAAGAGAAAAGTGTGGTTTGCAACATGACGTTGTGACCAGGATTAAAAAAGGAATGCTTCGGTGGTTTGGTCATGTAGAAAGAATGAACGAGGAAAGAGTGACAAAGCAAATTTATGTTTCAGAATTGAACGGCAGAGTCGGGAAGGGACGCCCTAGACGAAGATTTATCGACCAAATCGGCGATACATTAAAAATTGACCAGATTAGGAGTACCCTTAACCGACGAGCGTGTATGCGTAGATATATGGGTGTAAAGGAGGCGAGAGAGGTGTGTCAGGATCGCGCCAAATGGAAGTCCCTAGTCTCTGCCTACCCCTCTGGGTGACAGGCGTGAGTGTTTGTGTTTTGTGTGTAGGTAATTTTATATGATTATAATTCCGTATATTTGTAATAGTATGTTGTTATGAATTTAGAATAGCAAACATAATAATATAAAAGAAAGTAAGTGATTGAATGTGACGATACTTACTCAGATAAAAAATACTCAATACTCCTGTCACAACACAAATAACAAATCACTTCCTTCCTTAGTTGAAGATTTATCGTGAATAAGGAAATGTCGGCATCAAATAAACACACACACACAGGTAAATGTGTGTGTGTTTTTATTTTAATTCAATTTGAAAGGCAAATATCGTAATTGTTACTATTACAAAGCCTACTCTACATCTACACGTCGCTAACGTATTTTATTTTAAACCAGCTGTTCGCCTGCGACTTTGCCTACATAGAACTTAAAAAAAAGCTTCATATATGTAATAGCCAGTAATAGTATTCTTTTGACAAGTAGTTCAGATATTGAAAAAACACTTGTTTGCTATAATCTCGAAAGTGAAATCATTGAAAATCTATTAAATTTACATGTAAAAGGTCTTATCACCTTATATTATACTTTAACACTCATAGTTTTCAGTAAACTGGTGTTGAAGTAAAAAAAGAACAACAGTGGTAGAGCCACGCGGTAGCCTTTGCTGTCGCACGGATGGGCCGCCTCAAACCGGGGTGGTACCACGACGTCACAGAATACCAGCGTGAAGTAGAGGTTTACCTCTGCGTTTCGCTTGGTGAGTGCAGGTGGCCGGAGGCCCTTTTTACTGGAAATGAGGCATTCCATCTTAGTCCTCACGGGTGACAACGCATCTGCATTTTGATTTGTAATAGAGTATAGATGTAGGTGTCTATGGGCCGCAGCAACCACTTACTATCAGGTGGACTGTGCGCTCGTTTGTCACCCTTATCCTATAAAAAAAGAGATTAGTATATAATGAGTTCGAACCCTTTTTGTGTAAAATTGCAAACCAAATAAAGAATGGTTTGAACCTTTTTTGTATATCTCAAAGTTTTTTTTATAGGATAAGGGCGAGAAGCGAGCACACAGTTCACCTAATGATAAGTAGTTGCTGTGGCCCATAGACATCTAAATCTGTCCTCGCTTGCGAATCAAAATGCAGATGCGTTGTCATCCGTGAGGACTAAGATGGAATGCCCATTTTATAGTAAAAAAGGGTCTCCGATTCTCTACACTACCATACGAAACAGCAGCATTGAGCTGCTATTTTACGCTGTTTTTCTGAGAGAGCATGATCCTTCCTCGGTCGAGCCGACCCATCCGTGCTACAACTATACAACAGATACGAGTATCATAGTTGATGAGAAATTTATCGAAAGCTATTTACTCTGTTTCCGATTTCACAAAAAATACCTGCAGATTTTTGGGATAAAATATATCTGTATCTATAATCTGTTCTTGAAATTTCAGTAATTCTGAATAGGTTGCCTGAGCTTTCTAGAAGTCAGTTATTTCATCATTATAGACAGACACTTAAATTTTCTTAAACAGAAGCTCAGACACTTAGCAGTGGTAGAGCCAAGCGGTAGCTTTTGCTGTCGCACGGATGGGCCAGCTCAAACCGGGGTGATACCACGACCTCACAGAATACCAGCGTGAAGTAGAGGTTTACCTCTGCGTTTCGCTTGGTGAGTGCAGGTGGCCGGAGGCCCTTTTTACTGGAAATAAGGCATTCCATCTTAGTCCTCACGGGTGACAACGCATCTACATTTTGAATTGTAATAGAGGATAGATGTAGATGTCTATGGGCCGCAGCAACCACTTACCATCAGGTGGACTGTGTGCTCGTTTGTCACCCTTATCCTATAAAAAAAACGGTTAGATGAATTCATTTTACTCAGAAGCGTTATGTTCCTATTAATTAAATTGAACGAATTTATTCCTAAATATAATTTTATTACTTACTAGTTGTTCCCCGCGAATTCGTCCGCGTGTTATTTGGGGTTTTCATTTTTTTTTGCGTGGAATCCTAATTCCTTTTCTTAAATAAAATTAGCCTAAGTCTTTATGACATCAGCCATCTGCTAGTAAAAGTCCCGTCAAAATCGGTTCAGCCGTATCGGAGATTAGCCGGAACAAACAGACAGACAGACAGACAAAAATTTTATAAAGTGTGTTTTTGTTATAAGTACCGTATAAACTTTCATATGAATTTAGTAAAATGTTGTAATTTTGACATTACAAACAGACACATCAATTTTATTTATTTGTATAGATTAAATCCAAACATAACTCAGTTACACAGCCCTAAAACGTTCGACAAGATCAACAACACTGGAAGGCAACGCTTTCAGTTTACAGATGAATAGTGTTAGTAGCGAGTGACGCATCGATACCAGAATGGGAATATTTAATGATCAAGAGTAATCTAAAGTCTCTTCGAGGTGTCTCGCGGTTGTAAAACTCAATAATGGATTTTGAAACTTTTATTTTTCTCTTTGTTTGTTTCAAACTAAGAGTGTTTCACCTGGTCAATGTTTGCAGATTATTTCAACTTGCTTGTTTTGCATCACGACTGCATAAGTAATTTATATGGGTACTTCTGTACACACTAAAAATAAACTTTTTCTAGGTTTCCTCCTTTTCTACCAGTACTATGCTAGTATGTTTGTTAGGTAGTAGCAAGTACTGTCAGCACTGCTGTTTGGCGTATGTACATTCAAATTCAAATTCAAAATAATTTATTTGTAAAACATAGGTAAAGAAGTTACAAACTTGTTGGCAAAGTTAACACTATGTTTCACCTTAGAAGGCAAACAGATATTTGGTTATCAACCTCAACATGCATTACTAATGTTAATATTTAATAACATTAAATTTTCAATTATATTTAGTATGTTAAGGAAATATTGCATAAATTATTGTTTTTATTATCCATCACATAATTCTTAATAACCAAAGAAAAAAGATAAAAATATAATAAATAAATCGGACATTAATTGTAGGTACTAAAAACCATTAATTTTATGATCAAAATATTCGTTGTATGGTTTTTTTTTTATTAAAAACCCAGACATTTTGACCGTTGTTTGAATGACATACGAGTAATATACGTTTTAAATAAATTACTTTTAAGATTATTGTCATTTAACCAGCTTATTACATACATATACATAAACACTCACGCCAGTCACCCAGAGGGGTAGGCAGAGACTACGGACTTCCATTTGGCACGATCCTGACACACCTCTCTCGCTTCCTCCACATCCATATACTTACGCATACACGCTCGTCGGTTAAGGGTACTACTAATATGGCCCATTTTAATGTATCGCCGATTTGGTCGATAAACTTTCGTCTAGGGCGTCCCTTCCCGACCCTGCCGTTCACTTCTGCAACATAAATTTGCTTTGTCACCCTTTCCTCTTTCATTCTTTCTACATGACCAAACCACCGAAGCATTCCTTTTTTAATCCTGGTCACAACGTCATCTTGTAAACCACACTTTTCTCTTATCACACTATTTCTCACCCTGTCATCTAGATTCAGCCCTAGCATACTCCTTAAGGACCGCATTTCTACAGCATTTATTCTACTTTCATGCTTCTTCTGCCAGACCCAACTTTCACTACCATACATTAGAGTAGGGACTAACACAGCACTATGAATTGCCATACGTGCCTTATTTGACACATTCTGACTCCTCATAATAGCGTGTAGAGCCCCATTCACTCTATTTCCTGCATTCACTCGTCGTTCTATATCCTTATCATATCTACCGTCCCTGCTAAATAAACATCCCAAATATACAAACTCATCCACTTGCTCAATCAACTCCCCTTCTATTCTTATTTCGCATAACGTTTTACTCTCTTCTCTTTCAAAAACCATCAATTTCGTCTTACTTGCCTACACTTTCATACCACTTTCTTTTAATGACAAGTTCATTAGAGTAACCATCATTTGCAATTCGACCGCCGACGATGCAAATATGACTTGATCATCGGCGTACAAAAGGCATTTGACGGTTAACTCACCCATTCTCAACCCACATTCTTCAACTTTCAAAGTTTGCAAACAACTGTCCATGTATGAGTTAAACAGCCACGGCGAAGCTAAACATCCCTGTCTGACACCTTTATGTATGCCAAACCAGTCCGAGTAGACCTCGTTGATCCTGATACAAGCACTAGAGTCCCTATAAAGGGACCTCAATGCCTGTATCAAACCAGCGCTCAACCCAAATGAGTTCAGTGTTTGCCATAACACATTCCTGTCCACTCTGTCATAAGCCTTTTCCAAGTCCATGAACGCACAAAAAACTTTCTGGTTTTTGGCCAAAAACTTCTCCGCAATCATGCGCATGGAAAAGACTTGGTCCGTACATCCCATCCCCTTTCTAAATCCAGCTTGCACATCCCAAATTTTTCCATCAGTTTCTTCCATAACTCTTTCAAGATTTTTTAGAAGGCATACAAATATTTGGTTATCAACCTCGCCATGCATTACTAATGTTAATATTTAATAACATTAAATTTTCAATTATATTTAGTATGTTAAGGAAAAATTGCATAAATTATTGTTTTTATTATCCATCACATAATTCTTAATAACCAAAGAAAAAAGATAAAAATATAATAAATAAATCGGACATTAATTGTAGGTACTAAAAACCATTAATTTTATGATCAAAATATTCGTTGTATGGTTTTTTTTTATTAAAACCCCAGACATTTTGACCGTTGTTTGAATGACATAATATACGTTTTAAATAAATTAATTTTAAGATTATTGTCATTTAAGCAGCTTATTATCCTGCATAAATTTTGATTTATGTCCCATTTAAATGAAAATTTGTCTTGTCCGGTGAATAAGACTATGCTGTCATCAGCAAATAAAGTCATAGTGTCACCTGGGGCAAATCACGTATATAGACTAGAAATATTAATGGACCGAGTACGCTTTCTTATGGCACCCCCGCAGGTTGTTTGCTTTTGTTGCGAAAGGTATGCTAGTTTAATATTAGTACGAGGACAGATCTTTTTTATTTTAGTAATTTGTTTTCTATCATTCAGGTATAACGTAATAAGTCCATATTTATCCCGTTTAAGCGCTAGAATATTTAAATCAACGTAATCAAATGCTTAAGTCATGTCTATGAATAAAGCGGTTGTTAGTGTATGGTTATCTATACCAATGATCACTTGTTCATTGTTTTTGTTCTTTGTCACTTGTTCTATACCAATGATCATTGTTCCTTTCCTGTTATATATAAGATGTTATATATTGATTTTTCTATTATTTTGGAGAATATTGGAAGCAAAACGACAGGCCTGTAGTTTTAGGGTCATGTTTGTCTTCCTTTTTATACAACGGACTTATGACGGATATTTTCAAACCACTAGGAAAAGTATCATTTTCTATACATATATTCTCAACGTAACTTAGAACTGGAGAAATTTCAACGGCCACATACTTAACTACTTTTGTGATTACATCATTATCACCGCCACTGTTAGTATTTTTAACTAATCAATTATTTTATATGAATTGTGAGGAATATATGCAGGCATAAACATTGAGTTCATTTTACTATATATATATATTTCTTTTTTTTGACAAAATGTATACTTTGACAAGACATTTTTTTCGCTCTTACTTTCAAGAGAAAAATACCAGAGTTTTCACGGAAGATGTAGGACTTCATTTACATCTAATAACTGTGGTTTAGTTTATTCAAACTTGGATGCTGATGTCCATGAACTTGAGTGGCTACTTACCGTTAGAGAGACTGTGAGTTCGTTTGTCACTTCAGTTTTAAATAAAGTTTTATTTGACTGCTCCGTAGCATAGTGGCTCAGCAACAAGTTACAGTTCTGGGGGTTGTGGGTTGTAATCGCTCACGGAACAAGTATATTATGTATAATTACCAGTAGTTTTTCCGGGTATGAATATTTATCCATGTGCAATTTATGTATGAAAACTGCCTCCGTGACAGAGGAGAAAATCTTAGTGTAAAAGTTTTATTTCAAATAAGAAAAAAAACATTACTTAACTTAATTACCTTATTTAACTTAATTAACACTAATATATACTGTCGTGGAGGCTACACTACAAGTTTTACAAAACTGTCCCAGTTCAAAAGTAAGATGCTGTAGATGATCTTTACTTTTTTAATATGAAAAAAATATATATATATATACATATATATATATATATATATATATATATATATATATATATATATATATATATAAATATATATTTATATTATATTCATATACATCTTCCTATTATGAAATAAAGTTTTGTAATATAATGTCTAGGGATTGTATTTGTTCTTATTTTCTCATTTTCCATGTTTTTGTTTATTCTTCGCATTGATGATATAATAACTATTACGCGATTTATGCGTTAAATAAACTTTCTCTTATTTTCCTTAGTAGGGTGTAGTCTAAAATGACATAACATTTCTCGCTTTCGTCTATAAAAAATTTAATACCATTTGTAGCCCTTGTAAGTTTTTTATTTATTTATTTTTCATTTTAAGTGACGAAAAGCAAATATTATAAAAAAGCTTAAATAATTTATTGAATTCATTAAACGCTTCATTAGGATCAGGGAATTCATAAACACTACTAAAACTAAGACTTCTAATGACATTTTTAAATTTATTTAAATTTTTTACGTTGTAATCCCCTTTTAACACAAAACCAATGAGAGTGTAGGTAGGTCACTCAATAAGTTTGAGATATACAAAAAGTTTTATAGATACTATTAAGATTTATTTTACATCTTTTCAAAATATTTTCAACCATGCTCTATACAAAGTTCCATTCGCCTAAACCGACTCTGAAAATACTTTTGCCAGCCTTGATCTGACAGGTCGAAAATCGCTTCTTCGTAGGCAGCCACGGCTACTTCGGCGCTTGAAAAGAACTTGCCTTTATTTTTTCTTTGACTCTTGGGAACAAAAATAAAAAACAAGGAGCTAAATCAGGGCTGCAGGGTTGGTGACTTAGAGTTTCAACACCAGATTCCTCAATAAATGTTTTTGTTCTAAGGGAGGTATGTAAAGAGGCGTTATCGTGATGCAGCATAATTCGCCGAAGCCCGGTCTTTGATCTTCTCTTCCGCACAGTTTAAAAAGGTTTGGGTAATGCAACTGTAGTATACCATTCAAAGTTGACTGACCTACAATTTTCCGACATTGACGTCGACAAATGTCCGTTCCGCGAAAAAAACTAGCCACCATTTTTCTGCCGATGTTGCGAGGTCTTTGCAGTTTTGTCGGTAACTGTCCCTCTGAGTAGACCCATACCGATAATTGCCTTTTATTTTCCAAATCATATTGATAGATCCATGTCTAGTCACCAGTAATGATTTCTGAAACACGCCTAGATGCCCCGTTTTCAAAACGTAGACGAATTTCATGGAACCAATCCACACGAGTCTGTTTTTCGTTTCCGTAGAGATAACGAGGGATCCATCGACAATAAAAATTCCTCACTCCAAGATGTTGATGTAGGATGGTATAAATGCTCCCCAAACTAATGCCTTCAATCTTTTCGATGTCCGTATATGTGATTCGTGGGTCTTCTCGCACCAGCATTTCAGTAGTCCATACATTTTCTGCCATTACTGCTCTTTGCAGGGCCCCGGTTCTTTGGTCATATTTAAGATTAATTTTCCCCTTTTCGAATTCAGTAAACCACCAAAAAATTGATGCGCGTGATGGAACTGAGTCCCCTAATGCTGACTGTAACCGTTGTACACTTAATGGTTCGGTTAAACCAAATTTAAAATCATAATATAATCATAACGCGCAAATGTTGAAGGTTAAGATCCATCGTTTTAAATGAAAAGCGCGGGAAGCGTTGCAGGAAAATTAATAGAACTTCGTTTTTTTTTAAATTGAACAATTGACTTATGGAGTTCTATTTTTGAATAAATTTGCTTTTTAGAAACATATAACACGGGTGGGTTCCTTTTTTAAATTTCGAGCATCTCAAAACTTATTGAGTGACCTACGTAGTGTAAGACGCCGATTACACGGTAGGTTTTGCTGTCAGTTTTACAACAATCATGGTTGTGATTGACGAATAACCTACCGTGTAATGTGGTGATTGACGGTTGCATGAAATTGATTGACAAATATTTGGATATTTTGATTTTTACGTCAATCAACTATCAGTTACGAATTTTGATTGAACGTGTAATGGCATTTCGTCAATCACGCGTCAGTCAACGCTTAGACAGCGATAGAGGCGGACGCAGAATATATCGAATGCGCTCGTGAAGCCCGTCGCCACTCCCGCCAAACGTGCTTCAGCCAGAAAGAGATTTTATTTTAAATTTTGAGGCTATCCCCGAGTTGTGGGACACGAAATACCCCGGATAGGGGTATGCCCCTAATACCAGCCACGCCCTAATTCCAGCCTTTCCGTCTTTTTACTTCGTAAATAAGATTTCTAGTAGTCTTAACTACAAATATTGTCGGCTAATAAATTCTTCGTTCTAAAAAAACCAGGGGAAAGTATGTTTCAAATATTACCTCACAGTTTAAAACCTAACAGTGTTAATTTGAAAAGCAAAACACGTACGCAACGAAAAACGCTTATTTTCCTAATTTTTTGACAATTTATAGTCCCGATACAATTAAGCATATTATACATTAGCTAATCTTTAGACTTTTTGATTTGTATGAATGTGACTATAGACATAGTAATGCAGCTATTTTTGTTTAAACCTATAAGTTTTTTATTTTATTTCAGTGGAAATTAATGGGGCTGTAATTAGATATACGAAATGTATGGAGTGCTTAATATCAGCTGCTTGGCTGTTTGACGTATTTGGTTATATTTGGTTTGACGTACCTAATAAGAAGTACCTAATTTCAGCCACGTAATATAAATCAGGACTGTCATAAACTGGAACAAATACCATTAATTAGAACATAACTTATTTTATAGTTTAGGAAGTTATGATCAATTCGTCTATATTTTAAAATTGGTTTTTGATTGAAAAGTTTAGCAAATGATACGTACTTGCTTTTCAGACATTTTGTATATGTTAAGAACACTATACAATATTTAATTATTTTTGAGAAAGAAAAAAAACAAGCAATAAATGTAATTAACTACAACTTAGTAATACTAATTTTACTATAACTTAAGAACATAAATGAAAAAAGTCATAACAAGGAAAGTGGTTCAGGTCCATGCTTTGCGGCAGTCTATGGAGGATGATGTTCTGTAGTGGACTTGTGAAGAGCGGAAATGTGACGAAGATTCTAAAACTTGGATGATTAAATTATAAGAAATCGATAAACTATAATACATAATTTTTATTATAATTTTGTTTTAATTAATTGTTTAGTGTTAAAAGAAAAATGGAACTGTTTAAAGCTAAACCACAGTAAGGTAAGAAGTAAAACATTAAAATAAAATAATTGTTGTCGTCTATCTTAATACATATTCCATGCTTGTGATATGCATGATTTAAAATTAAAAGTTGTTATGAATTTATTTCAGTGCCCCTAAAACTTACCTACAATAGGTACCTACCAAAGACTCAAAAGGCATAGCCCTATGTTATGCTGGCATTAGGTACACAAAAGGAAATTGAAATTGGCACTAAAAGACTGGTGATAGGGGCATCCACCCTATACGAATAAATATAAAAGTTAAGCTTATTTTTCGTCCATAAATGCGTTACAAATAAAGCCGCGTATAGGTTATGAGCTCCAAGATTACCTGGTAGAGCCATGCTGCTGCTATATGACTGGTATAGTTGCAGCATGAATGGGGCAGCTCGACCGGGGAAGGACCACGCTCTCACAAATTACCAGCGTAAAATAGCAATGTAACGCTGCTGTGTTTCATATGGTGAGTGCAGAGAACCAGAGACCCTTTTTACTGGAAACGAGGCATTCCATCTTAGTCCTCACGGGTGGCGACGCATCTTCATTTTGATTTGTAATCGAGGATAGATGTAGATGTCTATGGGCCGCAGCAACCACTTACCATCAGGTGGACTGAGTGCTCGTTTGTCACCCTTATCCTATAAAAAAAAAGGTTTTTTCCTATTCGCTTTTTTTTCTTTTTCTTTTCAAGATATTAAATTACAGTTAAATTGTAAATCGAAAATGAACTTAGTTTATAGGTACGTCCTTTCCCTCCGAAAATTTGGGTTTGACTGACATCAGCCAGCATGAGCGTGTAATGTCAAAATTATTCTATCATTCAAACTTCAATCATGATTCAACGAACTGATTGACGCTTGCGTAGGCGTGTAATGGGCGTCTAAGATTTGTTAACAGGACATTGTAAATATAAATTTAAATTTTCTTTATTATAGATAATAAGACCCACGAGCTATTATGCAATGATCTCAGAACCTGACACCAGAAGTGTAAAAAAATTATAAATTGATTTTGTTGTATTTTATAATTACTAATTTACATTGTAAATAACAAGGGCGATAATACGTCAGCATTGCATGAAGGTTATTTGTATGGTAGAATTTAATTCAATTATAAATTTCAGTAGGTACTTTTTCAAGTTGTTAATAATATTGTATGCTGTATACATTTATTTTATATTCTGTATGCCTACTGGCGGGATATAGGGAACCTACCTTATATTTTATATTATGTATATTTGGAGATCTGAATTTAATCTTTGTTCAAAAAATAAACAAATTTGATTTGATTTGATTTTTGACACAATGAAAAACCTAAATTAAGGATGGTATCATAAACAAAGATCCTAAAAAAGCGGCCAAGTGCGAGTCGGACTCGCCCATGAAGGGTTCCGTAGCAGCAGGTTACATCATTTACTTAGGCACTTTTTACATATTTATTATTAGAAATAATTAGAAAATAATGGTTCACGGTTTATGCATAAGGTTTATGTTTGTTAAATTAAATGTTTTTATATTTGAGATGATCGAGTGAAAGGTAAATTGCGGTTTACGATTTATGACGTATTAAAAAAGCTACTCAATAGATCTCGTTCAAACCAATTTTCGGTGGAAGTTTACATGGTAGTGTACATAATATTTTTTTTTTAGTTTTATCATTCTCTTATTTTAGAAGTTACTGGGGGGGGGGGGGGTGCTCACATTTTACCACTTTGGAAGTGTCTCTCGCGCAAACTATTCAGTTTAGAAAAAAATGATATTAGAAACCTTAATATCATTTTTAAAGACCTATCCATAAATATCCCACACGTATGGGTTTGATGAAAAAAAAATTTTTGAGTTTCAGTTCTAAGTTTGGGGAAACCCCAAAATTTATTGTTTTTTTTTTCTATTTTTGTATGAAAATCTAAATGCGGTTCACAGAATACATCTACTTACCAAGTTTCAACAGCATAGTTCTTATAGTTTCGGAAAAAAGTGGCTGTGACATACGGATGGACAGACAGACAGACATGACGAATCCATAAGGGTTCCGTTTTTTGACATTTGGCTACGGAACCCTAGAAATGAAGGTATACCTTTGTGGATTTGCGCCAAGGGAGTGTTGTTTATACCTGCAGTAAATAATACTAGAGCTTATCGCACTCCAGTTCAATAAATTCCCTGTTCGTGCCTACACCTCTATACATATTGATGTACTTGTCACTAGGTTACGCAAGCTCAATTACAACTTCAAATCGCTCAAACACGTAGCTGACTGTCGAATCATCAAGATGGTCTATTACGCTCTATGCCAATCACTTATAGATTACTGCATCAGTTCATGGGGAGGTGCTGCTAAATCGAGTAGAAAGAGAAAGAATCAATTGTAGAAAGAGCCCAAAGGGCCATCCTAAAAGTTAGTACAGGTCTCCCGTTCCGCTTTCCAACAGTGGACCTCTACAAAAAGTGGGATGTTCTAACAGTGAGACAAACATTCATCTTACAAACTGTCCTAATGAAACATTCTCAATGTAAATACCATCCGGAACTGCTAAAGGACAAACGTAGAAAAGGTACTATAATGTCGCACCCCAATCCTTCCATTCTGTTACCTCACATAACTTCTTTTTCTTCGTTTTCTAGGACCGTACATGTGTAATAAACGAAATAATATCCTAAATTTCTATCCCTTACCTAAATCTAGTTGTAAATCAGTTGTAACAAAATATCTGAAAACTTTAGACAATGATCGACCGAAAATCTATTAAAGTCGTCTATATAATAAATAGTAATCACACTC
Source organism: Parnassius glacialis (assembly GCA_033319125.1). Classification (NCBI taxonomy): domain Eukaryota; kingdom Metazoa; phylum Arthropoda; class Insecta; order Lepidoptera; family Papilionidae; genus Parnassius; species Parnassius glacialis. The sequence continues at coordinate 48,319,670 of JAVANC010000020.1, read as the reverse complement.
AGCCTCGAACTCCCTATTGTCTCGCATCTTTTCATCATTTTGGTTTAAAATGCAATTTTGTATAATATGTTAATCCCACACACACTCAGGCACGCGCAGATGCACGCACACACACACACGCGCACACGCGCCCACGCCTAACCCCCCCCCCCCCCACACACACACAAACGCGCGCGCGCACGCACTGACTTGCACGTATTCAATAAACTATACATAGTACATACACCCATTGATGTCTGAAATCTGCAATTACTGTAGTTAATTTTGTTTATTTACATAATTATAATATCCTTTTTTGATTTGTATTACTCAGATTGTTGCTCTGGCGGCGGGGGAGTCCTGGTGACCTGTAATATAGGTTTTTATATCTACAGCAGGCACCAGTCTCTCACAAGTTAGGTAACAGTCTGGCAATTTTGTAATACTTAGCATTAAGTTTACCTATTGTGAAGAGAAAATAAATCTATTCATTCATTCATGCACCTCTATACAACAAAGATTGCCTAATAAGGGAGTTTTATTTACCATAATTGTCACACTTGATTTGCGGGTTGGCAAAGGTGGGTTTTTATTTTTTTCTTTGAATGAAACTAATTTTAATCTAAAAAGTGTAAAATAAGTTCGCGTAAAAATAAGCAATCATTATTTGTAGGCCATAAAAGTACTTGTTCGGGGTTGTATCGAAAGTGGGGTTAGTGTAGTGGTGTTAGAAGTAGTGGTGAAGGGATTAGAGATGACGTGTAAAGTGCGCGTAAAAGCAGGCTTATGTTCATTAGTACACTTAGGCTGTAATGAAGGAACGATAAATGTTTTTATTTACTAGGTGTTAGAAATCCTTTTCTGCCTAGCACTTCGTCTAGGTCGAGGATAGATGTCGATGTCTATGGGCAATGGCCACTTACTTGGTAGGCTGTGTGATCGCTTGTGATCCCTGTTCCGTAAAAAAATTAAAGTCAAAAGAACCAAAGGCTAAGTCTAGTATTCTGGTAGGGGGTGGCCAATTTCAAGCATATGTGAAACTATGTGATTATTATAGAATTGTGTGTTCTCTTGTAGGTACGACTTTCCATTGACGTCCGTCGAGTTGGGAATTGATATTTTTTTTACTGAAAGTTTACATTATTATAAGCACACACGTAAAGTTTAAATATTCGGGGGACACGTACTTTTTGGGAAAAAAAAATTGAAAATCAACTATTTTTGCAATATTTATGTCAATTCCTACTGTAAAATTGACGCCATTTTTTATTGTTATTGTCAATTAGTGTCGATTCTATCCGAAAAAGAACGATTTTTTAAACAATATTTATGTCAATTCCTACTGTAAAATTGACGCCATTTTTTATTGTTATTGTCAATTAGTGTCGATTCTATCCGAAAAAGAACGATTTTTTAAATAGGTTCGAATCGTAAGCTGATGTATCGATTCCCAAAATATCTAGATTTCTAAAATATCTATATTTTTTTCATGTTTGCTTTTATAATGTAAATATAAATCCATTTTATGAAAAACAAGAAAGATACCATAATAAATGATACTAGAGGAACTACCAGTCCGATTTGAAAAATTCTTTTTGTATATTATAGTCAGATTCACGTGGAATAGTATAGGCTATCTAGCATTAAGCTATATCACTCAGCTAGTCTCAAATATGGATATTTGTTAAGCAAGTCAGAAGAAAAAGCACTCCCGAAATGATATGTCCGCGTACGCTGGTGTTATCGTCAGGGATACGTAAATACAATGTTCTAGAAGAATATAGATCTTTACTTCGTCTAAAAAAACGTCCGCGATACCATATGTATATTTCTTATACATAAGCCATAATTAGGTATTTTATGACAAAAAATATTGAAAATTAATAAAGTGATTTATGAGCGTTATTATTAGACATGGCCTATTTATCCTTACGAACGTAAGTTACTTCATCATCAAGTCAATTTTATGAAGATAAAATTTGTTGTATATACCATGTTATTTGGACGCATATTTTAAGAGATAATGTAAAATTAAAATAATTCAATACTTGGCTGGGCGCGCGAAAGACACATAAACCTTAGCCGCCCGGTGAGAACTGCGAGAACTGCTTAACCGGTAGGGGGAGGGATAGTGGATAAAACTTAACTTCGCTCTACATCATACATAATATGCCGAGAGATAAAAGTACTCCATTAATTATGCCAATTTTTTCATCCATTGCTATCAAATAAAATATTTAATTGCAATTATAAATGCTTGAACTAGGTCATGTCGCGCACTTCCAACACGTGATGACGCGGGTGAAACCGCGGGGCACAGTTAGTTGAGTATAAAATATTTTTATACTCAAACATTTCTGTCTCTTAATAGTATTTTTAACGCTTATTGATTTTCAACCAACACCAGTACTCAAATTTTTAATTAAAATTAATTGCGGCAGTTTACACGAGTGCAGCATTACAGCGTGTATATATAGCTACTATATTACCCCCGTAACAACGCCGCTATAATGCTAACAAAGTAGGGAAACAGAGCGCAGTTTTAATGTAATTACCATCAAAATTATGGGAGGGAGCAAAGAGCTAATTTATTACCAAAACTAAAACAGGTAATATACTGAAAGAAAAAGTAAAGAAAACGTATGTTTATTATTCCAATTACTTTTATACAATACAATTACTTTATTTCAGGCATCAAGGACTTAAAAATTAAGAGCATTGGCCCATAGCCATATTTTTTTTATATGATAAGGGTGACAAACGAGCACACAGTCCAACTGATGTTAAGTGGTTGCTGCGGCCCATAGACATCTACATCTATCCTCTATTACAAATCAAAATGTAGATGCGTTGTCACCCGTGAGGACTAAGATGGAATGCCTCATTTCCAGTAAAAAAGGGCCTCCGGCCACCTGCACTCACCAAGCGAAACGCAGAGTTAAACCTAGAGGTTTAACTCTGCGTTTCGTCATTTCCTCGTCGTGGTACCACCCCGGTTCGAGCCGGCCCATCCGTGCGACAGCAAAAACTGCCGCGTGGCTCTACCACTGTTTAAAAAAATATATATTTTAATTTAAAAATACATATCAAATATAGACACAACACTATTTAGGAAACTTTCTTCTTTTGGCGCGTCCCTGTATCTATGTATTATAAAAAGAAAAAGTCCTAATTAAAATATACTTAGTAAATAATTATCAAGTTTTACTCTGGATTGCAGCAACAAAAGGAGCACCAACTCAGCATAATACTACAATAATAGAGTTACCGCAGCGCTGATCTGTCGGAGCCACATAAGTCTACTCATGAGCAATCGCTGACATTTTTTTTTACTATTTTATAAGAATCACTAAGTACTTATGTAAAGTTCACATTAAATCTAATAGTTACTTGGCTAGTTTAATGTACAACATATATAATGCCACTATGTGTATCGGTATTGGTATTAGTGTTGACGGGGATAGTGTACGCAATTGATGGAGGGCGGGAGGTGCTCTTTAAACTTTTTATTATAAGATAAGAGTGACAAACGAGTACACCTGATGGTAAGTGGTTGCTGCGGCCCATAAACATCTACATCTATCCTCTATTACAAACGTAAATGCAGATGCGTTGCCACCCGTGAGGACTAAGATGGAATGCCTCATTTCCAGTTAAAAGGGTCTCCGATTCTCTAGATTCACCATACGAAATACAGCAGCGTTAAGCTGCTATATAACGCTGGTACTCTGTGAGAATGTGGTCTTTCCTCGGTCGAGCCGACCCACTCGTGATAAAACTAAACTACTAATATAGCTGCAGCATGGCTCTACCACGTACAAAGCACTAAGTAAGAGACGTTATTTTATTTTATTACGTGGATCTTAGCTAATTAATATTTTTTATCTTTAATATAATAAATTTCCGCAAAATAACGCCTAATTATATTAATTATCTACAATAATGATAATGGTTAATTTGAAAAGACAGGTGATTTTATTATATTATAGTGTGATAAGAGAAAATTGTGGTTTGCAAGATGATGTTGTGACCAGGATTAAAAAAGGAATGCTTCGGTGGTTTGGTCATGTGGAAAGAATGAACGAGGAAAGAGTGACAAAGCAAATTTATGTTTCAGAAGTGAACGGCAGAGTCTTGAAGGTACGCCCTAGACGAAGATTTATCGACCAAATCGGCGATATATTAAAAATGGACCAGATTAGGAGTACCCTTCACCGACGAGCGTGTATGCGTAGATATATGGATGTAAAGGAGGCGAGAGAGGTGTGTCAGGATCGCGCTAAATGGAAGTTCGTAGTCTCTGCCTACCCCTCTGGGTGACAGGCGTGAGTTTTTGTGTTTGAGTGTAGGTAATTTTATATGATTATAATTCCGTGTATTTGTAATAGTATGTTATTATGAGCATAGAATAGCAAACATAATAATATAAAAGTAAATAAGTGATTGAATGTGACGATACTTGCTCAGATAATAAATACTCAATACTCCTGTCACAACACAAATAACAAACCACTTCCTTCCTTAGTTGAAGATTTATCGTGAATAAGGGAATGTCGGCATCAAATAAATACACATAGAGTGAAGTGTGTGGTTTTTATTGTAATTAAATTTGAAAGGCAAATATCGTAATTGTTACTATTATAAAGCCTACATCTACATCTACACGTCGCTAACGTATTTTATTTTAAACTAGCTTTCCGCCTGCGACTTTGTCTACATAGAACTTAAACAAAAAAAAACTACAAATATGTAATAGCCAGTAATAGTGTTCTTTTGACAAGTAGTTCAGATATTGAAAAAACACTTGTTTGCTATAATCTCGAAAGTGACATCATTGAAAATCTATTAAATTTACATGTAAAAGGTCTTATCACCTTATATTATACTTTAACACTCATAGTTTTCAGTAAACTGGTGTTGAAGTAAAAAAAGAACAACAGTGGTAGAGCCACGCTGCAGCTTTTGCTGTCGCACGGATGGGCCAGCTCGAACCGGGGTGGTACCACGGTCTCACAGAATACCAGCGTGAAGTAGAGGTTTACCTCTGCGTTTCGTTTGGTGAGTGCAGCTAGCCGGAGGCCCTTTTTACTGGAAATGAGGCATTCCATCTTAGTCCTCACGGGTTACAACGCATCTACATTTTGAATTGTAATAGAGGATAGATGTAGATGTCTATGGGCCGCAGCAACCATTTACCATCAGGTGGACTGTGTGCTCGTTTGTCACCCTTATCCTATAAAAAAAAAACGGTTAGATGAATTCATTTTACTCAGAAGCGTTATGTTCCTATTAATTAAATTGAACGAATTTATTCCTAAATATAATTTTATTACTAACTAGCTGTTCCCCGCGACTTCGCCCGCGTGTTATTTGGGGTTTTCATTTTTTTTTGCGCGGAATCCTAATTCTTTTTCTAAAATAAAAGTAGCCTAAGTCTTTATGACATCAGCCATCTGCCAGTGAAAGTGCCGTCAAAATCGGTTGAGCCGTTTCGGAGATTAGCTGGAACAAACAGACAGACAAACAAAAATTTTATAAAGTGTGTTTTTGTTATAAGTACCGTATACCGTTATATAACAGACACATCAATTTTATTTATTTGTATAGATTAAACCCAAACATAACTCAGTTACACAGCCCTAAAACGTTCGGCAAGATCAACAACACTGGAAGGCAACGCGTTCAGTGTACAGATGAATAGTGTTAGTAGCGAGTGACGCATCGATACCAGAATTGGAATATTTATTGATCAAGAGTACTCTAAAGTCTCTTCGAGGTGTCTCGCGGTTGTAAAACTCAGTAATGGATTTTGAAACTTTTATTTTTCTCTTTGTTTGTTTCAAACTAAGAGTGTTTTCCACCTGATCAATGTTTGCGGCTTATTTCGAATTGCTTGTTTTGCATCACGACTGCATAAGTAATTTATATGGGTACTTCTGTACACACTAAAATTGAACTTTTTCTAGGTTTCCTCCTTTTCTACCAGTAGTATGCTAGTATGTCTGTTAGGTAGTAGCAAGCACTGTCAGCACTGCTGTTTGGCGTATGTTTTTTTTTTTTTTTTTTTTTTTTATAGGAGAGGGGGCAAACGAGCATGCGGCTCACCTGATGGTATGTACATTCAAATTCAAATTCAAAATAATTTATTTGTAAAACATAGGTAAAGAAGTTACAAACTTGGTGGAAAAGTTATAGTAACACTATGTTTCACCTTGGAAGGCATACAAATATTTGGTTATCAACCTCGCCTTGCATTACTAATGTTAATATTTAATAACCTAACATTTTCAGTTATGATTAGTATGTTTAGGAAAAATTGCATAAATTATTGTTTTTATTATCCATCACATAATTCTTAATAACCAAAGACAAAAGAAAAGAATATAATAAATAAATCGGACATTAATTGTAGATACTAAAATCCATTAATTTTATAATCAGAATATTCGTTGTTTGCTTTATTTTTTTTTATTACTATCTTTATTTAAAAAGGCTTTTATCCTACAAGGATATGTCAGCCTTATCGTAACATAGCTTGTTCCTGTTTCACAAATGCTATGCTTTATTTATTAAAAACCCAGACATTTTGACCGTTAATTGAATGACATAATATGCGTTTTAAATAAACTAATTTTAAGATTATTGTCATTTAACCAGCTTATTATCCTGCATAAATTTTGATTTATGTCCCATTTAAATGAAACTTTGTCTTGTCCGGTGAATAAGACTATGCTGTCATCAGGAAATAAGGTCATAGTGTCACCTGGGGCAAATCACTTATATAGACTAGAAATAGTAAAGGACCGAGTACGCTTTCTTATGGCACCCCGCAGGTTGTTTGCTTTTTTTGCGAAAGGTAAGCTAGTTTAATATTAGTACGAGGACAGATCTTTTTATTTTAGTAATTTGTTTTCTATCATTCAGGTATAACGTAATAAGTCCATATTTATCCCGTTTAAGCGCTAGAATATTTAAATCAACGTAATCAAACGCTTAAGTCATGTCTATGAATAAAGCGGTTGTTGGTGTATGGTTATCTATACCAGTGATCACTTTATCCATAAACCCATACATGGCCATATTATGGTTTTACATTTCCTAAAACCATATTGTTCCTTTGCTGTTATATATAAGATGTTATATATTGCTTTTTCTATTATTTTGGAGAATATTGGAAGCAAAACGACAGGCCTGTAGTTTTAGGGTCATGTCTGTCTTCATTTTTATACAAAAGACTTACGACGGATATTTTTAAATCACTAGGAAAAGTACCATTTTCTATACATATATTCACAACGTAACTTAGAACTGGAGAAATTTCAACGGCCACATACTTAACTACTTATGTGATTACATCATTATCACCGCCATTGTTAGTATTTTTAACTAATCAATTATTTTATATGAATTGTGAGGAATATATACAGGTATAAACATGGAGTTCATTTTACTATATATATATTTTCTTTTTTTGACAAAAAGTATACTTTCACAAAAGATTTTTTTCGCTCTTACTTTTAACAGAAAAACACCAGAGTTTACACGGAAGATGTAAGACTTCATTTAAAGCTAATTACTGTGATTTAGTTTATTTAAACTTGGCTGCTGTGTCCATGAACTTTAGTGTCTACTTACCGTTAGAGAGACTGCGAGTTTGTTTGTCACTTCAGTTTTAAGTAAAGTTTTATTTGACTGCTCCGTAGCTGAGCTGAGCCACTGCTCAGCAACAAGTTACGGTTCTGGGGGTTGTGGGTTGTAATCCCTCACGGAACAAGTATATTATGTATAATTTACCAGTAGTTTTTCCGGGTATGAATATTTATCCATGTGCAATTTATGTATGAAAACTGCATCCGTGACACAGGCGAAAATCGTAGTGTAGAAGTTTTATTTCAAATAAGAAAAAAAAACATTACTTAATTAACTTATTTAACTTAATTAACACTAATATATACTTTCGTGGAGGATACACTACAATTTTTACAAAACTGTCCCAGTTCAAAAGTAGGATGCTGTAGATGATCTTTACTTTTTTAATATGAAAAAAATAAATAAATATATATATATATATATATATATATATATATATATATATACATATATATATATATATATTTATATATATAATTATATTCATATATATCTTCCTATTAGGAAATAAAGTTTTGTAATATAATATCTAGGGATTGTATTTGTTCTTATTTTCTCATTTTCCATGTTTTTGTTTATTCTTCGCATTGATGATATAATAAC
>JAVANC010000020.1:48250896-48311338 GCA_033319125.1 Parnassius glacialis | reverse complement strand
AACTGACTTCAATATAAATTATTAAGAATAACGCAGAAACAATTGTTCAGACCTTGATCAAATTTATATGGAACCACATGAAAAACACTAGCTTTTAAATGAAAAAGAATCAACGAAATCGGTTTACCAAGAAAAAAGTTATGAGGTAACTTACATAAAACAAAATATCACACTGTCGAATTAAGTAGGTATTTCCTCCTTTTTGAAGTCGGTAAAAAATAAAACGAACGCCGTTTTCTTGTTACATTGTATTATTTTAATATATATAATCACGCCTCTTTCCCGTAGGGGTAGGCAGAGACCACTTCTTTCCACTTGCTACGATCCTTACATACTTGTTTCGCTTCGTCCACTTTCATTATTCCCTTCATACATGCTCTACGGTTTAGGGTACTCTTAACCTGGCCTTTTTTCAAGACGTCCCTAATTTGGTCTAGAAATGTCCGCCTAGGTCTACCCCTTCCAACACTTTCATTCACACTCGCCTTATACACTTTTTTCGTCAATCGTTCTTCATTCATTCTCTCGACGTGGCCAAACCATCTCAGCATACCTTTCTCAATTTTTGTCACTACATCTTCTTTCAGACCATGTATTATTTTAACGTTTAAATTTATCGTTACAGCCTATTTAGGTCCACTGCTGAACTTTGCCCTTCCCAATAAACTGCTTTATAGAAGCGGGATGGCAACCGCAGTTTTTGTTTTCATGTCAGGTGGTTAGTGGGTAGACGCTGCTGCCCATCGTCTGATTTGTTTCCTTCTGTTGCCTCTTACAACGCCCACGGGATGATATTGGGTACACGGTCTTTATTTTATTGTTTAATGTACCAGAAAACCTCTAGAAATTCCTCCTTTAATCCACAATAAAAATAACCTATGTTAATATCTTAAAAGCTATAAATAAAACATATATCTCGATACATGCTGCATATACGTCAGACAACTTACAGGCAGCTTTTGTTGAGAGCCGCGTCCCATCAAAAGACATCCGAAGCAACGTCAGCTTCTTTTTAGCAGGCGCAATTACTCTAAAAGCTAGCAGCTGTTGGTCCTTATATTTCAATAGTCGCTTCCTTCCTTCCCTACTTTGAATTTTAACATTTTGTAAATATTACGAAAATATTTATAAATATGTTTAATATGTATTGAATAAAACTATTTTTACGGATTCTATCGCGTTTAATTAACTTATTTTTATTAATTCCCGACGTGTCGGGTGCTTCACAGCACCCATGGTCACGGGCATAGATATAATAATAGAAGGAGATATGCCCCGTAGTTGAAAATGTATCGAAACCCGGTCTCTCCAGTTGGCCCCTACCACACGCCTACTACTACACTTGCAGATCAGTAAAAGCAATAGATACGCAGTCGCGCACACACCCGCATTTTATAAATCAGAACGTTCTACACAATCAATTATAAACCGTATCCCTACAGAAACAGCGTGCATTTACCATGCACCGTACTACTTACTCACACAAAGATATCAGTCGCTATCGTTGTGATGTGCATTTTAAAAACAAAAGCCATTTATTTTACATATACATTAGTGATTGACTAAATTGGAAAGTTATCGATTCTCTTCCATTTATACTAAATTTGCACTAAAATTGAAAATAAAATAAATTAAAAACGATATGCACACGAAATTATATAATAAAAATAAACAATATGTAGCTAACCGTAAATTATTAAGTACCTAACCTAACTAACAAATACAATAAAAAAATCCGGTTATGTTGGTTTAGATTGTCATAGCGTATTGAAAAAGTAGGTATTTTGGCATATGGTACTAGTTTTTGTAGGGAACTAGTTTGGTAGCCTTCCTGTGGCATCAATTCATTTCTTTTTTAAATTAGCATCTTTTGGGAAGCTGAAAATGTACGATAATAATTTATTTATCATTTACATATATCCTACACAATTTCTTAACCTCACCATGTACCTGGCAAGCCTTTGTTAAAAAACCCCTGGTTGGTTAAGATATTGTTAAATATATGAAAACAAACACACACTCATGCATAACAAATAAATAGCCAGGAGAATTATGTTCACTTATTTTTAGCAAAAGTCACTATATTATCTGAATTCTGAATTTCTGAACCATGCCAACTAGGTATAATAACGCATTCGAAGCTTTTGAAAACATAAAAGTATGGAATTAATACGAAGATAAGGCATAATATACTATAATACAACCCAAAACACTTCACCGTTGATTAACCTAATTATTTAAGCAACTTACTTTATGATCGCTAGTTACGAATTCAGTGTAGTAAACGGTGAAAGTAATCAAAATAATTAAATTGTGTCCATTATGTCACATCAGTCTTCCCACCGGGCAGAAACGGTAGACAAATTGAAAGAATAAACTATTATAGCAATTCGCCAATCGACATTGTTGTCGATAGCATACGTTAGTGGATCTGCGCAAGCACAACACTAACTTATCGCAAGACACAGTGGCCGTACTACACGATGCATCCCCATAAATAAAGTATCGTTTTGTCATATTTACATTGCTTGTTCAGTCGCTTAGCGATATACATAAGTAGTGGTTAAGGAGCAATGTACTTACTACAAAATAGTACTGTTGCAGTGATATTTGAAAACAAAAATAACGCATTAAGAGCAAAAAATATTTTACGATTTGTTGTTTTTCATGATTATATAGATAAAGATAGTAAAATACTTGTTCTTACATATGGTAAATGATTCCATGATCTACAAAGATTTTGTTTTAGCTTCGTTCTTTACACGAAACCACTGAATAACACGGCATTCTGATATTGTTTCACGATTACGGTTGAAAGTATACTAATACGCAAAGACGGCCATTTGAATAGAACCTGAGCATTTTGATCATATCGTGCGGATACAGACACGCCCCCTTGCCACTTCTCCTCTATTTAATATTTCTATGGTCACGGGAGACTGACGTGATTGACGTCCCGATGTCAGAGTTAACCCGGAGTACCTTCAACTTTTTAATTATTAATTTTGGTCCGATCTAAGCAAAGACATTTAAGTAGTAGTAGTAATAGACCGGACATCAGCAGCAAAATTGTCGTCTGTAACTTATGTCCTATAGGATATATCTCCGTTAGTCTTAGTGACATCGTCATAAAGTCAAGACGCATTCTTTTCATATCTTTAAAAAATATTTTTATAGAAAATATGCCCGGTTGAGCATTAAAATATTGAAAGTCACGATATGGAGCAAAAAATGAACGTGATTTTGGTTTTTTATCGTAAGTATAACGTATATTTACCGAATAATCTTTAAATTTTATTATTTGTAGTAGATTGTTCTAGAAAATTTATTTTTATTGTATTAAGCGCCCTCTGTTATCCTATAGCGTCACTATTTATTTAAAAGTTAGTGATTGACGACGTTTATCGATTGGGGTTATCGATAAAAATAATATACAGGGTGCCGATTTAATTATTTACAATATTTAAGGAGGTAAAACAGTCAAAGATACTGTACCCATACCAACAAAAATGAGTAGCATATACCAACTATGCTAAGTGGCCTACTTTATGTGGAAAGGTGGGAAAATTTTTTTAGGCATGATGATGAGATTTTCTGTGTTGTTTATGAACATGCTGAGGATACTTGCTGTGTTGATGTTTAGCAATACAGCAAGTCTTCTCTTTTACATACCGGGCGTCATTGTCTGGTGGTATTCAAGGACAAAATCGTTATAGATCCTGGCTTACAGTGATAGGAGAGTGCTATAGGCTTGTGACATTAAAAAAATTGTATTAGATTCAAGAAGTTGTAGGTTAAGCCTGAGTTTGGAAATAAGGTAAAAACTTAATATAACAATTTTTATTGATGTGGGTAGTGTCCTTTAAGTAGTGCAGCTGATGAAATTGACAAAATAATATAAAAGGAGAAGAAGACGTCTCCATACATTCTTGGGCCCAAGTGTTAATAAGATGAAAGTACCATTTGAAAGCGTATATGTAAACAATTAATAGCTGAAAAGATATATCAATCTAGAAGCTGAGTTATTGTAGAATAAGTAAAATAGAAATTATCTATTACCTACACTGTAACAGGTGATTTTTCACTGTTATTACATTGTAACAGGTTATTTTTCACTATAATTACTTAAAGATATAAAAGCAGGATCAGTATAAAATAGAGGCATAAAAAGTTAAAGTGATTTTTTTCGTGTGATGGAAGTCATGATAAATAGATTTATACAATGAAACAATCATTTTACTCCTTATTATTATATTTTAAAGCATTTCAGGCTTAGTAACCTTCAACAACATTATCGATACTTTGGTATCGAAAGGGTAACATTCCTAAAACGATCTTATATTTTAAGCGTCACCTACTGGGGAATAGCTAAAATGTTGTAGTAATAAATGATAGTGTAGTTTTGCTATTTTTAGCTAGAGAGCGTCACACACGCACGAGCTTAAAGTTTTAGTATAGAAATTTCCCCAATGCCCGCTCTATAGTATATGTATATATATATATTTTAAATTTCTTCGGATCTAACATAACAAGTTAATTAAACGCGATAGAAGCCGTAAAAGTAGTTTTATTCAATGTGTTGTGTTCGCGTAAATATAACAAAATCATTTTATAATATGTACCTATTACTCTAAATAATGTATATGTAATCAATTTCTATGAATTAACGAATTAACTAATTATTAATTATAACATTGGAAGTGATTTTGATTTTTATAGCTTTGATTAATATATTATAATATGACAGTGAAGTTATTTATAATATTGTCAAATAATTCTATTTCTTTTTAATAATTTGTATTTATGCAATGATGTAATTCCGTTTTTATTCCTTACAAAATTAATCAATGCATGTTGATTACCTATCTATAAAAAGTCTATAAAAAGAAGTATAATTATAATGTGTCGAATTTGTTATGAAAATTATCGTTGTATTACTGTTGTAATTTCTGTTGGTAATCTTAATAAATAAATAAATAAATATGTTATTATTATGAATTAATAACATGTACACATATATATTCAATTACACATACATTATAATATATATACATTACAATTGATAACGTTGTGTTAGTCCCAGCTTTAATGTATGGTAGTGAAATTTGGGTGTAGAAGAAGAAGGTCGAGAGTAGAATAAATGCTGGAAAAATGCGGTCATTAAGGAGTATGTTAGGGCTGAGTCTGAGTGAAAAATTATGGGATAAGAGAAAAGTGTGGTTTGCAAGATTATATTTTAACCAGGATTAATAAGAAAGGAATTTTAGTGGCGTAAGAAGGTTAATATAAATAAATATTCATTGTAAACTGTGGAGTAGTAATAAACAGGCTGTCTCGCAAAGCTGTCGTATCATTTGATATTCCCCGCACCTCACCTCATCGCGACCCTGCCATGCGCGGGCGTTTCGGGTCCGCGGTGGCGTACGTGACACAATTTGCAGCACATGCACATTTTGGGAACTGGACTCTAGCCATGGCGTCTCTAATTCATGTTTTGTTAACGACACTCTTGCACAGAGTAACAGAGTAAAACAGCAGCTTAATGATGGTGTGCTTTAGTGTAAAAATAATAGGTTTAAGCTGTGTTTAGTATGGTGAGTATAGAGAACCAGAGACACTTTAACTGGTATGACGGCATTTTTTTTATAGTAAGTATAGGGTGACACATGAGCACACAGCCCACCTGATGGTAAGTGGATGCTGTGGCCCATAGACATATTTATTTATCCTTAATTAAGAATCCAAATGTAGACGTGTTCTTACCTCTGAGGACCAAGATGGATTGCCTCGTTTCCATTAAAAAAGATTTCCTCATCCCGCTGGGTTTCTTGCCTGTTCTTCCCAGGCCAGAGGGTATTTTTCGAACCAGTGGTAAAGTAAAAAATGACTTTCAATAAGAATTACACATATAATGTATATAGAATAAAAGATTATTCTATTCTATTCTATTTATTTCACCATTAGAAACACAGCAGCATTAGGATGTTATTTAACGCTGGTGTTCTGTGAGAGCGTGGTCCTCCCCCGTTCGAGCCGACCTACGATGTAGAAAAGGCATTCTGTCTTAGTTCTCAGGGATGTCCACACGTTTGCATTTTAGTAGGAGCTAAAGGACCGCAGAACCCATCTACTATCAGGTGGAGTGTGTTCTCGTTTGCCATTTGTGCTGATGTCATGATACGTAGTAGTTGTGTCTCTACCAGTAGCTAATTCCTTTTTATTACCTCACGTCCTTATTTCTGGACCACATGGAACGTTAATGAATTATACAATGTAATAAGTTACTTTACCCGCAACTTGTTCACGAACCAAACTTATAGATTAAGTGAACTAACGTGCCGGGGGAGTAGAGAGTTGTTTGAAACGCACTTAATTATTTAGCATCACGATACGAAATTCCCGGAGACAAATCTGTGGTTAAACCCATTTGTAGGGAGTTTGGGAAAGTGAAATCAGTAGTGTAGTTGGAATCTAAGATTAAATTTTGCGAACATAAATTAGTTTGGATAGTAACGTGATATGGCACAACTGGAACCGATTTATCTACTCACTCTTTATATATAATACGGGTAGTACCCGAGGGACAGGTGGAACTATGTTTATCAGGTGTTTTTGGGTAAGGTCTGAAAAACATGTAAATTACATTTATAAATATCCGCATTTTACTTACTGGGCTGATATCAAATGTCAATTTAAATTCAACTGCTGAATGTCGGCCGTCTATCGTTGGCTATAGTTGGCAACCGCAGTTGGTAGTTATTTCCAGTTGTTATTAGGGAGATGGTGCTGCGTTTCTGCGCCTTCTTTTTTCTTTGTCAGTTTTTGCGATATCCACGGGAAGATATGGTGTGCTTTCATATTTTTGACAAATTTAAAATGTCAAAATTATTTCAATTATATTATTCGGCCTTTACGAAAAAGTATAGGATTATCAAGCTATGGAGCTTACACATTATTTATTAATTTAAAACCCCATATACATGTACATGGTATACAGGCATTCTCTATCAGACTACCTTGGAGTGATGCAGATGTAGAATGAAGTAAATGTATTTCAATAAAATTAGTTTTTACGGATTTTATCGCGTATATTAACTTATTTTATATTCTCGACGTTTCGAGCACTTTACAGCACCCATAGTCATGGGGGACGGAGGTGTTTGACGTACCAATGCCATAGTTAACTACGGATACATCCAGAGTAAAGTTACTAATTAAAAAAAATCATACTGCGCAGATCGGAACAATTCCACGTTTGATACTGAGATACAGGAGGAGAGAAAATAGTCTATAAATTGTTTCTAAATTAATTAAGTTTGGATGTAATTATGTCTAAGTTACTTCTGCTTGACTGTTCTTGATTGAGTTGTAATTAAATAGTACTTCACAAAGGCTAATCTCAACCGACATTAATGCTATACAAATAAATTGCCATTTCCATTCCTCGTACGTTCTTGGTATCTGTTAAATGTAAATATTGTTGCGCGCCACGATTCATACATGGTACTTGTTGACTCTAGTTACCACTAGCGCCCTCTAATATCGAGTAGCAGAACTAGAAGAGTCAAGAACATTTTAGATATTTCCATAGCAGAACTTACTAGAACTATCGACACCTAGTCAGTCGGGACCGATATGTACTCGAACATTCTAGAAGTTTCTATAGTAGAAGGTCCTGGAAACTACCTGAGGCCCTATATAAAGCCGGTATAGACCGCGATTGAGGGAGTATTGAATTGGCGATATAAGCGAATACTTCGAAGCGATGTAACTGCGAACTAAAGTGATCAGTATTACAATTGTGTTTTTTATTATTATTAGTGTGGTTGAAGTTGTAATTATTGCTCCCCAAGCTCGTAACAATACGTATTTGGTGATTTATTTCATTCCACAATTTCTACGTCATCATTATCATCATCATTACAGCCTTTCATAAGTCCACTGCTGAACATAGACCTCCCCCAAGGAATGCCACAAAGCACGGTCCTGA
The DNA here is from genome assembly GCA_033319125.1 of Parnassius glacialis. Taxonomy (NCBI): domain Eukaryota; kingdom Metazoa; phylum Arthropoda; class Insecta; order Lepidoptera; family Papilionidae; genus Parnassius; species Parnassius glacialis. The sequence continues at coordinate 48,303,348 of JAVANC010000020.1, read as the reverse complement.
GCCACCTGCATCCATCGACTTCCTGCATGTCTTACCAGGTCGTCACTCCATCTAGTGGGGGTCGCCCTACACTTCACCTACCGATACAAGGCTGCCACTCGAGAACCTTTCTTCCCCATCGGTTGTCGGATCTTTGAGCTTAATGGCTGGTCCACTGCCACTTCAGTTCACTAATCTGTTGGGCTTTATCGGTTACTCTGGTTCTACTACGGATATACTCATTTCTAAGTCTTAAGTAGTTTCCCGGACGCTGCCCAACCGAGTTGAATCTGTCGATTGACCTCTCGGTTGAATGTATTCCTTGATAATATAATAACCCTATTTGTACAGTTTTTCTTTAATAAAACTTTTTAACATGTTTATTAACAAACTTTGAACATGTTCTGGGATTTTGTTGTAAAAGTGTATACATCGTGAAACATAATTAGTAAAACTTTTACTTGGCTTGTACGGACTTGTTATGCCTTCTTCTATTAAATTTAGAAACCCCATCACTTTAATCTATCTTTTTAAATCCCTGGTCAGGCCTCAAGATTGTCGATATGGAAACCATTTTATAAATAATATAATCATAGCATTTAAATAGTAAAAAAAGTTCATCCGTCGCGTCAATTACGAATTTCACCGTGAGCGATTATCGTACATGCTCCTTTCAAAAAAATATAAACTCTGAGGTTAAGGTTAAGGGACACGCACTCAAATTGAGGCAAGATTACTTTATGATAATATGTGCAATAACAAGTATGATCAAACAGATATGATTAATCGTATAAGTTACTCCCAAGCACCTCGCGCGCCTATGCGTTCTTTGCGTCCTCACTCAATTATTGCTCTACCAAGATCTCTGACAAACGCCAGTATCCGATCGCCCCTTCATCGTATGGGCGGTTTTCTATTTGTCGGCACGGCGACGGCTCAACGTCGGCACGGTGACGGCACGCCGACGGCGCAGTGGCTTCGTTTTTCCACTGCGCTGGTGCGTTGCCGTTCTACGCTCGGTTTTTTGGCAGAACTAACACATACTTCAGTTCTACAGCACGTAAAAATGGTCTCGTTTAATCGTCGTATTTGTTTATTATATCTATTATATTTAAGACGAAAATATAATGAGAAGACAAATTTTGAATTCATCCAATCTTAAAAATAAAATACTTAGAAGGAAATATAATATGTTCCTTCTAATATTTTAAAAGTTGAAAATGGACTCTAAAAATATTTCAACTACTTCTTGAACGGCGTGAACGAGGAGACATGTCATCATTTCACAACTCAATTTCGAGTCGGAATCTCAACGCGGCCATTTTCATTTGGCCCGCGCACACGCACACACGCACATGGCTGCAATACGCACACAATACAAATGCAGTTTTGCCGGCTGACAACGAGTGAGAAGCTTGCTGTCACGGCACCGGTGACGGCACCGTTACGAGTCATCGCCGTGCCGTCGCCGGCACCGGTAAGTTGAAGAGCATTCCATATATTTCATATATTTTATACATTTTTGCTTCCCCGGCAGCCACGCTATTGCTGTCGCCATCACCGTGCCGGTAAATGGAAAACCGCGCTATGGTTGACACATAAAACAAAAAAAATAATTCTGTAGATTTGTTCCTTGCAGTACCAGATTATACCATAGACACCTAGTTAACTTGCTGTTAAACACTTAATGTTTCTTTTAAAGTCTTGAACACAGTAACTACTAACACTAACTATAAACACACACGCGCTCGCGCGCGCACACGCACGCACACGCACATGCGCAAACACGCGCACGCTCACACGCACACGAATACGTACACGCACACCCACGTGCACACAATGTTTTGAAAATTAAGGTATTTTTTTTTTACATAATTAGGTCCCTCACATTATTCTATGTTTTATACCGTAAGCGTGATCGTCATCGTTGAGTTTACGGTAAGAAATTATAATAGAACATAAGTCCGGTTCCCGTCCTGGCCATAGTACGGCTACTGCACTTTTACAAATCACTGATGATAGTCGGTATGGTATGAAGAAACAAAAGCTTACAATTCTTACGTTATTTGATATACATGTAATGCATTTAATACAGAAGATTTTGATATCTTTTTGATATCCTGCGCTTTCTCAACATATCTCTAACTGTAGTTGACTGGTTTCGAAGTTACTTGTTTGGTCGCCGACAGCACATTCAGGTGCAAGATGTTTTTACCACCTGGACTACTACAACGGCTGGCGTACCACAAAGCTGGTATTGTCTCCTCTCCTGTTTGCAATTTTCATTAACTCTATAAGTCATAATTTGTCGTCTTCCTACCACTTGTATGCTGATGATCTCCAAATCTATACTCAGTCATCTCTTGAAGATTTGTCTAAATCAGTTGATACTATTAACGCTGATCTGACTTGTATTTTGAAATGGAGTCAACGTTATGGCTTAACGATTAATCCTAAGAAAACTCAAGCCATTGTCATCGGTAGTGATATATTAATTGGAAATATTGACTGGTCTTCCCTACCTCCTATTTTTCTAGACTGCACTCTAATCCCTTACAGCAACAAGGTTAAAAACCTGGGGTTGTATCTCGACTACTATTTTGTTTTTTGGTGTACAATAAAGAGTAAATAAATAAGCTTTAGCATAAGATATATTATAATTGTTTGTCATTTTCTAAATACATTTTAAAAAAAGGTTGAGGAGTGCAATGGCTGCCAGATGTGTTACACTTGTGCACACAGGCTGCTTGGGGGAGAGTATTTTGCTCGTCTTTGTAACAAATCTATTGACATTAATTTTGCATTTTTCTTATTGCATTCCATTTTAATATTGACTAGGAGTGACGTTTGTTAAGCAAATAACATACGTATTCACAAACATTACTATGACGATATGGTTATATTGCATGTAAAATACATGTATATTAACTTTATGCTTATTAGTGTATTTAATGGTTTAAAATATTACTTCTTTGATTTTGTTAGATGTTTGTAAATAATTTATTTATAACATATTATTTATCATTTAATTAAGCATCGTCACAAAGGCAAGAGTGGATATGCTTTTGTTAAGTAAAGTAAGAGCGGTTAACCATCTTCAGCTGCATCACCCTTAGCATCAGGTGGGCATAGTAGTTTAGCTCCTGGTTTATAATAGTTACTACTTCGTTAGTCTTGTGATCGTAAACGCGGCTGCTAAGGTTCAGGGTTCGAATCCCGAGTCGGGGCAAAACAAATCACCTGTTAAGTTTTTCTATCAAAACATGCTCAGTAGCAGCCTAGAGTCAGTAAGTTGGCGGTGTTTAACCCTCGTGACTCAGAAAGCAGTAAGATAATAGATATTTGTATTTGTGCGCACTTGGGCACTATAATCTTCATAAAATTCATTTTAATTATTCTTAAATTACATCTTTCATAAAATGATAATTTTGAATATTCTCATCAAGACTTACACGAATATCACTAGGTTTTCTTAGAGTACTTAGCTTGTAGCAAGCTGAGAAAGTAGTTCATGAAGGAGCTGGAAGTAACTCTCACACATCACTTGCAGCTCGGCTGCGGGCGCGTCCTACTCCGAATGAAAAGCCGTCGGGAACATACAGCCCGTATAAATAATATCTATGGAGCCCGACTGTACGTTGTCATTAACTATACAACCGAATACTGTGCACCTATTCACAAACGCATATAATTCTCTGAATAAACTTTCGAAATACATTCATACAAATTGACCGTGGTAGAGCCACGCGGCTGCTTTTGCTGTCGCACGGATGGGCCAGCTCGAACCGGGGTGGTACCACGACCTCACAGAATACCAGCATGAAATGGAGGTTTACCTCTACGTTTCGCTTGGTGAGTGCAGGTGGCCGAAGGCCTTTTTTACTGGAGATGAGGCATTCCATCTTAGTCCTCACGGGTGACAGCGCATCTGTATTTTGATTCGTAATCGACGATATATGTAGATGTCTATGGGCCGCAGCAACCACTTACCATCAGGTGAACTGTGTGCTCGTTTGTCACCCTTATCCTATAAAAAAATACATTTGTGCAAAAGTACTTAGTTTTACTACTAGCGTTAACATAATGATTTCTTATATTTACGCGAACACTACACATTGAATAAAATTACTTTTACGGATTTTATCGCGTTTAATTAGATTATTTTATATTCCCAACGCTTCGGTTGCTTTCCAGCAACCGTGGTCACGGGGGACTGAGGTGATTGACGTCCCGATGTCAAAGTTAACCCGGAGTACGTTCACCTTTTTAATTATTAATTTTGGTCCGATCTACGCAGAATGAACTAACTGTGTCTTGAAGTCTTGCAGTGGTATGCTTGGGTTTAGTTTTAATTTTATGAATTACAGGATCCCAAGCAGGTGGTAGTACCCAGCCTCCCTCTCTATTGAAATTTGGATGTTTTTTAATTTCAATAGCCTTACGTATCATCCTTGGTAGGAATCGATGTTCTTTCGCGAGAACTTGTGGTTTATCAAACCTAATGTAATGGCGGGGGCCGTCTAGGATATGATCACAAACTGGAGACTTCCCGGAACGTTGGTGCTTCACGTCAGCTATGTGTTCTTTTACGCGGGTTTTTATTGATCGTTTTGTTTGCCCTATACCCTACCCTACTAATTATTTTTGCATTGCACATACTATTATGTGTTTGACATTAGCAGTATGAACGTAAACACACAACATAAACACTCACGCCTCTCACCCAGAGGGGTAAGCAGACTACGGACTTCCATTTGGCGCGATCCTGACACACCTCTCTCGCCTCCTTTACATCCATATATCTAATCATACACGCTCGTCGATTAAGGGTACTCCTAATCTGGCCCATTTTAAATGTATCGCCGATTTGGTCGATAAATCTTCATCAAGAGCGTCCCTTCCCGACTCCGCAGTTCACTTCTGAAACACAAATTTGCCTTGTCACTTTTTCCTCGTTCATTCTTTCTACATGACCAAACCACCGAAGCATTCTTTTTTAGATCCTGGTCACAATGTTATCTTGCAAACCACACTTTTCTCTTTTCACACTATTTCTCACCCTGTCGTTCAGATTCAGCCCTAGCATACTTCTTAATGACCGCATTTCTACAGAATTTATTCTACTCTCATGCTTCTTCTGCTAGACCCAACTGTCACTACCATACATTAAAGTAGGGACTAACACAGCATTATGAATTGCCATACGTTTATTCTTTGACACATTATGACTCTTCATTATAGCGTGTAGAGAACGGAAACAATGAATGTTTTATTTGATTTTTATATGTAACACATATTATAAAATAGAAAGAAAGAGAAGGAGACGTCTCCATACATTCTTGGGCCCAAGTGTTAACAAGATGAAAGTAGGACCATTTGAAAGCGTATATATAAACAATTCATAACTGAAAATCTGGCAAGATTTGTCAATCTAGGAGCTGAGTTATTATAGAATAAGTAAAAGTTAGATTATCTATTACCTACACTGTAACAGGTGATTTTTCACTGTTATTACACTGTAACAAGCTATTTTTCACTATAATTACTTAAAGATATAAAAGCAGGATCAGTATAAAATCACCAAAAAAGCTGTGGTTAATAATGAAACGAAATGGTGAAATGATTAACGAAAGTTAAAACATCAACTAAGTGAAGTGAATATTAGGGATTTCGATCTAAGATCGATTACTTTAATTGTTGTTGTAACTGTAACTTGTTGGCATTATGATTTTTAATATTTTTTATTATTATTTTGTAGATATGTACGCAATTTTTTCATCTCCCTAGTTAACACAGAAAAATAATCGAAAATAAATATTAAAATGTTCAATTAAATCGAGAATCGATTATATTGCGCTCGTTGCGTCGTCTTTTTCTTGTAAGTAAATAGTTTATAGTTTTTTTTTTATTTATTGAATAGGGGGCAAACGAGCATGCGGCTCACCTGATGGTAAGTGACTACCACCGCCCATGAACAACCGCAACACCAGGGGAATTGCAGATGCGTTGCCGGCCTTTTAGAAAGGTGTAAGCTCTTTTCTTGAAGGTTCCTAAATCGTATCGGTCCGGAAAATTCGCTGGTGGTAATTGATTCCACAAGGAAGTTGTGCGAGGGAGAAAACTTCTTCTAAATCGCACAGTGGTGGACCGCCAATCATCCAGATGGTATGAATGGTAACGCGAGTTTTGTCACGATGTGCGATGGTGAAATTGAGCGGCTGGAATTAGTCCAAACAATTCCCCGTGATAGTTGCGATAAAACACGCAAAGAGATGCAACATCTCTACGCAGTGCCAGTGTATTGAGCCGATCAGAAAGAACTCGGTCGTCGATGATTCGAACCGCTCTGCGCTGGATGCGGTCAAGTTGAAGGAGCTGGCACTGGGGTGCCCTGGCCCAGAGATAAGGACAGTATTCCACGTGGGGCCGAACTTGCGCTTTGTAAAGTTGCAAGCGATGTGCCGGCATGAAATACTGTCTCGCTCTGCTAAGCACGCCAAGCTTTTTAGAGGCCAATTTGGCCTTCCCTTCCAAGTGACCACGAAACTGCATACTATTCGATATGTCGACGCCAAGGATTCCGATTCTGTCTGAGGCAGCAAGCGGAGTGCCTTGAAACTGAGGAGATACGACAAAGGGGTTCTTTTTAGCGATAAACGCGCAAATTTGTGTTTTCTGGGAATTGAACTGGACTAAATTTAGTCGGCCCCAATCCGAGACTTTAAGCCCGAGGTTAAGCAAAGACTCGACTTCAGACACAAGTTTGTCCCGGTACTCGGCGACGTTTTCCCGAGAAATATTGGCACGGCCGGTATATAAGGCACCACCAGTGCTGTCGTCTAAAAAGCAATGAATGCTACCAGTTTTTTTTATAGCAGAGGGGCAAACGAGCATGCAGCTCACCTGATGGTAAGTGACTACCGCCGCCTATGAACAACTGCAACACCAGGGGAATCGCAGATGCGTTGCCGGTCTTTTAAAAAGGTGTAGGCTCTTTTCTTGAAGGTCCCTAAGTCGTATCGGTCCGGAAAAATCGCTGGTGGTAATCGATTCCACAAGGGAGTTGTGCGAGGGAGAAAACTTCTTCTGAATCGCACAGTGGTGGACCGCCAATCATCTAGATGATATGGATGGTATCGCAAGTTCTGTCGCGATGTGCGATGGTAAAATTGAGCGGCTGGAATTAGTCCGAACAATTCCTCATAGCAGTCCCCGTGGTAGATGCGATAAAATACGCAAAGAGATGCAACCACTCTACGCAGTGCCAGAGAGTCAAGCCGATCGGAAAGAACTCGGTCGTCGACGATTCGAACCGCTCTGCGCTGGATGCGGTCAAGTGGAAGGAGCTGGCACTGGGGGGCCCCTGCCCAGAGATGGGAACAGTATTCCATGTGAGGCCGAACCTGCGCCTTGTAAAGTTGTAAGCGGTGTGCCCGAATGAAATACTGTCCCGCTCTGCTGAGCACGCCAAGCTTTTTAGAGGCCAATTTGGCCTTCTCTTCCAAGTGACCACGAAACTGCACGTCACTCGATATGTCGACACCGAGGATTCCGATACTGGCTGAGGCAACAAGGGGAGTGCCTTGAAACTGAGGAGATACGACAAAGGGAAACTTTTTAGCGGTAAACGCGCAAACTTGTGTCTTCTGGGGATTGAACTGGACTAGATTTAGTCGCCCACAGTCTGAGACTTTGTTCAACAAAGTCTCTTCTTCAGACACATGTTTGTTCCGGTACTCGGCGACGTTTTCCCGAGAAATATTGGAACGGCCGGTGTATAAAGCATCACCAGTGCTGTCGTCTGCATAGCAATGAATGTTACTGGTTTGCAACATATCATTGATATGCAGAAGAAACAGCGTTGGTGATAGCACGCAGCCTTGTGGAACACCAGCGTTAATGGGCTTGTAATCGGAGCATGCACCGTCTACTACGACCTTAATGCTCCGATCTGTAAGAAAGCTGGTGATCCAATTGCACAATTTCTCGGGAAGCTCATAGGAAGGCAGCTTCGAAAGAAGCGCTTTATGCCAAACCTGATCGAAAGCCTTCGCTATGTCCAAACAAACGGCCAACGCCTCCCCCATGGACTCTACTGCCTTCACCCATCTATGGGTCAGGTAGACCAGAAGATCACCAGCTGAGCGACCTCGACGGAAACCGTACTGGCGGTCACTAATCAGCTGGTGATCCTCAAGGTACCGCATGAGCTGGCTGTTAGTAATCGTTTCCACTACTTTGGAGAACAAGGAGGTGATGGCGATAGGCCTGTAGTTGGACGGATCTGAGCGGTCGCCTTTTTTAAGGATCGGGTGCACCAAAGCTGTCTTCATGAGTCCGGGACTACGCCTAGGGAGTAGGAGTACCGAAAAAGACGCGTTAAAACCGGTGCCAACTCCGGAGCACACGTCTTCAGCACAATAGGTGGGACTCCATCAGGCCGACTCGACTTGTTGACGTCCAGGGAGAAGAGTGCTTTAGGCACCAAGCGCTGTGTTAACAGCACTTCCCGCATGGAGCACTCACACCGCGGGATGTTCGGCGGTGTGTTCTCCCCGTCATCTAGAGTCGAGTTGGAAGCAAAAAGAGAGCCTAGCAGATCGGCTTTCTCCTTTGCGTCATGGGCCAGTGAGTCATCCACCCTGTGCAGAGATGGCAGAGATGGCTGACAGAAGTTCCCTTGGACAGCCTTGGCGAGAGACCAGAATGCACGTGTTCCCGAAGGGAGGCGAACTAGTTTCTCGCCAATTCTGCCGATGTGCTCTGACTTTGCCTTGGCAATGACACTTTTGAAGGACCTGGAGGCGGAATTGTACTTCTTATTAAGATCGCTGGTGTTTACATCCCGGTACGTTGATGCGTCAGCCCAGGCCTGGTAGCACTCCTGCTTATAGCGTGATGCTAGTTTACAGGAGCGACCAAATCATGGCTGGGATCTGCCTCCGATGGGCACCACAGAGGATGGAATAAAAAGTTCCATACCCTGAAGTACCACATCAGCAACAGAATCGGCAACAACGCTGGGATCTTCCGGCGAGAAGCAAACCCACCCCCAAGGGTAGGATGCAAAAAAAGACCGCATCCCGTCCCAATCGGCCGACCTATAGTGCCAAATACGGCGGCAAGCTGCAGATCGCATCTGCGATGGGAGCGTGAGTGGCACCGTACTCCGGATCAGACAATGGTCCGAAGAGCCCAGTGGGGCATCGACGGAGACCTGATTTCCGTCCGGATGAGAGGTCAGCAGAAGGTCCAACAGGGAAGGTACATGATCCTCCACATCTGGGATCCGCGTAGGCGAAGTAACCAGTTGTGTTAGACCATATGCCAAAGCAAAGTCATAGACAGATCCACCCGCATGATCGGTTAAACGAGAATCAAGCCATTCAGCGTGGTGGGCGTTAAATTCACCGAGTATCACGATCTCTGCAGATTGGGCCTGTTGTAGCACGGAGTCTGCAGCCATTTGGACGTGGTCGATGAGTCGGTCTGTGTCGGCATTACCGCTATGGGTCCTATAGAGGCACCTGTAGACGCGGGGATGGTCGTCGCTGTCTACGCACAGCCATAGGATGGACAGGTCCGTACCTTCAAGACTGCCGAGGCGAAAACAGATGTCCTCTCTGACGTATACGCAAACTTCAGTACGGGGCACAAAGGAGTGTTCCAAATGAAGTCCCCTGATGTTCCAAAAATTCACGGATAGCGTGACAGGGGTTGCCTTGGTTGTATTGCTCTGCTTGCCCCGAGCGGCATTAGTCACGAGCGGAATTCCCCCCCCCCCTCCCCAGAATACACGGGGCAGCCTGAGCACCGACGCTCAGGAGTGAAGTAGTTTTGTCGTGGATGCTCAGCGAGGGATTCTCCAGGTATGCTGGTACCTTCCTGGGGTAGTTTTTTATTTAATTCCACTACCATGTTTACGGGGAATTCGGCCTCCGGGTACCTGCACTCTCCAAGCGCAATGCAGAGGTAAACCTCTACTTCACGCTGGTATTCTGTGAGGTCGTGGTACCATCCCGGTTCGAGCTGGCCCATCCGTGCGACAGCAAAAGCTACCGTTTTGCTCTACCACTGTTAAAAGTTTCAAGTTTCAACTGTCAAGTTAAGTATCAAAATGAGAAGTCTTCTATTGGAAGATAACGTTCATAAAGGACAATTTCACTAGTGTATTCTTTATGGTAATTGATTTATTGTCATAAATAATACACTGCATTCGATTTTCTAACTTATTTCTTAGTTTTCGAAATCTAGATTGTAAAAAGAGCTCCTTTTTTGTATTTTAGTTAAGAAAAATATGGCCAATTTTTTAAAGTATAAACCAATTAGTTAACTTCAGGCCCAAAAATCCCATTCTCCATTTAGCTTTCTACACTCATTCATATACACGTTAACTATCACACCCCTCCGTCTGCGCAACATGCTTGAGAAGTGGTACAAAGGTTTTTATATTACAGATTTCTGTTGGAGCTTTTAATTTAATATATATGTAACTGAAGTGACTAAGAACAGACTCCGCCTGATGGTAAGCAGCTGCGGTCCATGGACACCTGCGGCCTACTTCAAACAAGGAAGCCTACAGGTGCGTAGTTACTTGTGAAGACTAACGTCGAATGTGTCTCAGCCTGTTATTATAATAGCCCTCTATACTTTAGCCTAGTTAGTCGTTATACTTATGATAATCGTCAGTTGTTTGCAAAAGAGGTATCTTTTACTAGATAAAGGACAAGTAACCCTCTGTATTCTGTAATGGATTGTGGGACCGACGTGCGTAACACAATCGATTACTCAAGTTATTAGAAACAGCAGTTGGTTTTATATTGCATTTCAGTGTTAACTACGTGCACCTTGCAACTCCACCCAAATTCATTGAAATTAATGAAATATAAGTCGAAGGAATTAATTGGTAAAATTTTAAAACGCGGAAGTAATTGCGTAAGGACATTAAAATAATTGGTAATATGGGAATGTTTTAGTGTATGAGCACACGCAGCGTAGGCCAGGTCAAGCGAAGTGAAGCGAAGCGGCCAAAGGTTGTTTGCGGCTCGAGCCACAAAAGCACAAAGGGATAAAAGATTCGCAGATCGTAGAAAGGAATAGAATATTTCGCAAATTACACTGCAATTATTATTTTGTATGAAGGAATGAAGCAACTGATTTTTATTTTAGAAGACAGATCGTTTTATTTCATTTACATCTTACATCAGTTATGAAATAAAAGCACTTGAAAAAGATAAGTCTGAAACTAAAAGGAATAATTTTAACTTATTTACATCCCACTGCTGGGCATAGGCCTCCTCTCATTTCTGAGAGGGTTTTAGGGCAAGGAAATGTTCATTGGTGCCGGCGGGGATCGAACCCGGGTTGCTCGAGTACTGTGAAGTTTACAGCGAACGCTACAAATCTTCTCGCTCTCGCTTCTCCAAAGCAAACATTATATTACTTTGAATAAAAAGAGGCCATATAAAAACTTTTGTAGCTTTCTATTACATTATGTTGGGAACTGTAACGATTCTAATTTAAATTTCAAATACTCTGCTTGAATATATTTTATTTGTTAACACAGCACATCAACACAACTGGTCGGTTTCGATAGCTGCTATTTGCTTTGTAAAGGCTTAATTATGTTAATTCGCGGCATTGCATTAATATGAATATGCATAACGTGGGTTTAAAATGCTTTTAAATATACCTGAAGAAATTTCTTGACTGTAAGTTGACAAACAAACTTACAGTTCATCCGATGGTTAGTGGCTACGTCAGTCCGCGGACACCTGCAGCCATCTTTGCATCTTCTTTTAAACGTGGTAGAGCCATGCTGCAGCTATATTAGTAGTATAGTTGTAGCACGAATGGGTCGGCTCGACCGGGGAAGGACCACGCTCTCACAGAATACCAGCGTAAAATAGCAGCTTAACACTGCTGTGTTTCGTATGCTGAGTGTGGAGAACCGGAGACCCTTTTTACTGGAAAGGAGGCATTCCATCTTAGTCCTCACGGGTGACAACGCATCTGCATTTTGACTCTTTATTGAGGATAGATGTAGATGTCTATGGGTCACAGTAACCACTTACCATCAGGTGGACTGTGTGCTCGTTTGTCACCCTATCCTATAAATAAAATATCTAAATTCCTTTGAGAAGACTATAGATGCGTTGTCGCCTGTGAGGACTAAGATGGAATGCCCGTAATTTTTGAGTCTCTATACCCTTCATACCGAAACCAGCAGTTTAAGCACTGCTATTTGGCACAGAAGATTAGGCATCCTACCACTTAGATGGTAAGTGGATGCTGTGGCCCATAGACATTTAAATTTATCTTAGATTAAGAATCAAAATGCAAATGCGTTGTCACCCCTAAGAACTAAGGCGGAATTCCATTAAAAAGTTTTTCGGTTCATCATATTGAACATATAAATGATATAAAAAGTATACTGTCTGAAAGATAAATGATTTTTGAAATTATTATTTTTTTAAATCGATTAATTGCTATTTTTACATAAAAAAGTGGTATTAGTAGTTTATGGTGCAGATTTATCAAGTCCGCATGGAGTGGTAAGTACGATAACTTTTGAAAATAACAATTGTTTAACTCAATCTATTTTTTTAAATCTTCATCTCTCATGTGGGAAGCCATGGATTGTAAATGGCACTTTATTTTCGTTTTGTTTATTTATAATCAATTTTTTTGGCTGCGAAATGTCGAAATTTTAGGTGTTTTAACAGCCTCGTATTAATTTATTTTAGTAAATAAAATGCCTCAGTGCGTCACTCACTCAGTTACTCACTTCGGCGTCAACCGCCATCATGAGTGGATATTTTGTCGGTTGTTTGCAGCGGCTAAAAAAGATCGCTCTACAAATGTAAAATATTCGAATAACCATTATTCATACATACTTCATTATTATAATAATCAGAGATTTTTATTACAATATTTTAAAAGCACAAAATAAATAATAGTATTACTTACTAAAAGTAAGTAGGATGTAATATTAATACTTAAATACGTCGCGGAATTTATAGTGACCTGAATGATGATATAATGATCTTATGAACATTATGAGTCGTGGACTTTTGGATTTTCCAAACTTTTTAAAATTGAAATTTGACATAAAATCATTGAAAAATTGTGAGTATAATAAGGTTATTAGTAAAAACTTGTGTGTATTTAAACAACTTTAAAAAAATCCGTATAATCATGTTATACGTAATTTTTTAATGCTCTTAGGACATGCATAATTGGATTTACCAATAGTTTTTTATATCTGTACATTATGATTCTTATGTTTGTGATATTAAGAATTGCAATATATGCCGCATAAAGCAGGCAGAAGAAATTTTAAGGCCAAGATTATATCGGAGTATAAGAACTAATAATATGGCGCATGACAGCTTCTTTATAAAGCTACATTAAGTAATTTAATTTCTATACAATAAATCTATTGAGTTATTAAAAAGAACTCGACGCATTGTTACTTTTAACAAAGGCGACATCGATAGCAACAACTGAAAAAAAAAACAACTTGAAAGGGAGACCTGGAGATGTCTTTAACTCTATCTTTGATATTTGTATGTGTGCTTTGTTATTTCAGATGTTGGAGGCAAAACAATATATTAAACTTAAAAGCGAAAAAATAGATAAAAGGTTTAGTTTAGGTTTTGTATTGATATAATTATTTAAGTTTTACTCCGGTTATTACTTTAAATGGGCAATGATTAGTAAATCTTAATATGTAATATGAGGCCGCGAGAGCAAGAACGGCCTATATACCAATTTGTCCTATGGAGATAATCAAAGAAATTAACTTTTGAAATTTTTCATTTTTATATATTTTTTTTGCTATAAAGGCTTTCAGTTTTTAACTAACGTTTATGTAAATTGTGTTTAGGCATCTTTAGAACATGAAAATAATAATTCTAATCTAGACCTATTTTAATGGCTTTTTTGTTGGTTAAGCCACTTTTGCACGAAGCAAACAGTGGATACTCTCTATATTAGGCCTTCAACTTCAACATGAACATCACATGTTATACTGAACAAAATCTGAAAATGATTGTTTAACAATTTAAATTAACATTAAATGAAATTTGTTAATAAAATACAAGTTTTTACATTTAAAATAGCATTTATTTATCCATAAATGACATACAAAGTCATGAATATTTTTTTCACAATTATTTCTATTCTTCAGTATTTACTTCAATTAAATCTAGATCTGCTCTGCAGCTATCTTTTAAATCCATGTAAAATGTATGATGTACAGGTGGAATGAAATCTAATAAAGTTCATCATCATCACCATCATTACAGACCTTAACAAGTCCACTGCTGAACATAGGTCTCCCCGAAAGAATGCCACAAAACACGGTCCTGAGCCACCTGCATCCATCGACTTCCTGCATGTCTTACCAGGTCGCCCTACACTTCGTCCGCCGGTACGAGGCCACCACTCGAGAACCTTTTTTCCCCATCGGTGGTCGTTTCTTCGAGCTTAATGGCCGGCCCATTGCCATTTCAGCTTACTCTCCATAGCTCGCTGAGCGACCTTGAGCTTCCTCATCCGGCCAGAAGTTAAGGACTACGTCTCAGTTCCATAGGTCATCACTGGCAACACGCACTGATTGCATAGTCTCGTTTTCAAGTTTTGAGATATACCTGACGAGAAGATATGAAGAATTTCCCGAACGCTGCCCAACATGTGACATGGACATTAAACATGATCTTTGTTTTGTCCATGTTCATCTTAAGACCTATCTGTTGGGAGACACTATTGAGGTCATTGAGCATAGTGCTTAGGACCTTCAGCGATTCTGCCATAAGGACTTTATCATCGGCAAATCGAAGGTGAGTGATGTACTCGCCATTGATGTTAATACCGTTTCCTTTCCAGTTCATTAGCTTGAAAACATCTTTCAATGCAGCGGTGAAGAGTTTCGGGGATATAACGTCGACCTGTCTTACACCTCTCTGCAGTTGGATAGATTTCGTACTCTAGTTCTGTACTCTTGATAGTATTTTGTTCTAATCTTTTAGTAAAATAAAAATCTTGTGATGTCATTTCAATTACTTTGAATGGATGTCGCTTCCTTGCTGCTAAAACAACTTGTATCCAATGTGCCGGTTCAAAAATATTTTATGTCGTGTAATGAGTCCAAAGACTTAATCACAAGGAAGGTACGAGTGATCACTAACAAAAAAAATATGGTTTATTTATTCGACTGTAAACTGTAGGGAACTAATAATATACTGGCACAGTACAGCCATTTTTCTGTTTCTGTTCTGACCACCGCATTGGTCAGAATACATTATTAATTTTTTGTTAGACACAAATGTTTTTATAAAATGTAGCAGGCAAGACCCTATTTCTTGAGGCCCCCTAGAAGCCACACTCTCATTCCACATATAAATGTAAACATAATTAGAAATCAAGTCATGGAGTCCAAAACAATAAGTCCATAGCTGGCGTTTATAATATGTGATTCCAGTGAATAAAACTGGAGTTGGCAATGTAGACGTATAATAAGTCAAAGCATATGAGTGATTCATTTCCACTTCCTTCCTTCCTTTGCTTTTCTATGTCTATTTTGAATTTGTTCAAAATATGACGTAGCCCTAAGTGACAGTTCACTTAGTGTAGCCACAGTGCAAAAACGACCCAACTAACTTAGGCCGTTCATACACACAGATTTTGAATAAAGTTTTTAATGCAATAAATGTGTTACTATCGCCATCTCTTGTTGGCTCGAGAAATTAGTGTTAGGCCATTTTCCTTCTTTAAAAAACAGATTTGTGATGACGATAGGCCTACTAACTAATTTTATTAGAAAATGTTACTTAGGCCGTTTTTGCGCTCGCAGCCTCATATATTAATATATATTTTAACCTAGGTTCAGCGGTGGATCGACTGTGAAGTAAGTACAGATGAAAGGGTTCGTATTCTTCTTTATCCATTTGTGGACTTCAAATTAAATAAATTAGAACGCAACAATTCGTGTTTTTATAGTATGAGTACATAAAAAAAATTAACATATTAAGTCAACCTGATGGAAAATAGATGCTGTGGGCCAATGATGTGTGGCGCATTTGTCTTCGATTGAGAATCAAAATGCAGATTCGTTGTCTTTCCTAAGGACTAAAATGGAATGCCTCGTGTAGTGACAGCGAAAGAGATCTTAATACACAGGGTAGTGAAACCAGTGGGTGTCGTGAGAAGTGACAAAGGAGAAACTGAGAAAGGAGACAGGCAGCGGTATCTTCCTGATAACAACTCGATAATAACAAAAAACTACGGTTGCCCAACTGCCTGCTGAGCGTGGCGGCAATGAAAACATCTCACAGCTATAAGGCCATCTTTGTGGGAGGTCCACGTTCAGTAGAGAATTTTGATGGTTGTTATGAAAGAATGAATAAATAATTTCTATCTTGATATAAAATGTTTTAAATTAATGAAAATCTTAATGATCTCTCAAGAATGCGCAAACTCCGCAAATTAAATTAAATACATTTTCACGGATTCCATCGCGTTTAATTTCACATACACACTCAAACACCTCGTGATATCTAGAGTGCTGCAAAACGTTGGAAATGTATAAAAAATAACTAAATTAAACGCGAGGGAATCTTTACAACTTGATACCGTTCAGTGAATGAGAATTAATTAAGTATTGAATGTACGAGCTCGAGAAGATTTAAATTAATTTCTTCATTATCACCTATCAAAGGTCCGCTCTTTAACATATGCCTCGCCATAGATTGCCTCGTTGCCCCCCACCCCACTCTCCCCAAGCAGAAAGTCTAAGATACAAAACGTCTAATTACATGCAAATTCTTATAATTATTACGTCTGATTATTAAAACATCTAATATATAAAATTCTCGTGTCACGGTCTTTGTTACCAAACTCCTCCGTAACG
Source organism: Parnassius glacialis (assembly GCA_033319125.1). NCBI lineage: Eukaryota > Metazoa > Arthropoda > Insecta > Lepidoptera > Papilionidae > Parnassius > Parnassius glacialis. The sequence goes on along the minus strand of JAVANC010000020.1, from coordinate 48,286,457 downwards.
GCTCAACCGATTTGTATAAAATTTTTTGTGCACATCGGGTAGGTCTGAGAATCGGCCAACATCTATTTTGCAAACCCCTAAATAATAAGGGTGACCGACCACTAAATATTTTTTTTATTTTATTACGATTTAGCATTGATACATAAAAATTCAAATGAAAATTTGAAGTTTCCCTTCTACGATCAACCCCTGTTTTTAATCGCGATTTTTTTTATATGGCAAAACAATGTTTGCCGGGTCATTAGTCTTTGTATATAGAAGTGAGTTCAACTAAGGTCTGTATAGCAATTCATGTCAGAAAAAAGAACGTCTATTCAGAAAATCGTATTATTTTACAGGCATATAGGTATACTGATGAATATTATAAGTTAAAACCTGCTTAATTACCATATTCATAAAGAAGTTTATTTGGAAGTAATTGGCGCTTAATTAATAGAATTAAGTAAAAGTAATTTGAAAACTTTATTAAAAATAATTTGTAATAAAAAAAGCAACAACAAAGGATCGTACCCCGATAATTCGTTCAAAATTATCTGGGTACATTCAAAATTATCAGGGCTTTAATTATAAACTTTTGAAAAAGGGTTTCACCAACTGTGTCCATACCCTCAGTTTTATTTACAGAAGTCCATTGCGCGACATCGGTTTCTTTCGTTGTAGGGAGGATTTGCCTTAATGACCACATTTGTAAGATCGCTTTTCTTTTTCTTACATTTTTCTTGCCTGGTCTGGTGTTGCACCTCTGACCCTGCTCCCCGTCTTCAGTCTGTGTATGTTATGCCTGGTGTAAACAAAATAATAATACCGCCATCTATAAGAAAGCATATGATATTATTTGTTTTTCCATAGTTGCCTCTCACTACACCCACTGGATGAAATGGGGTAAAGGATGGACACCATCCTTCATCCCATTTGTATCACGGCACAATTATTTGTATAAAAATGACCAAGATAATGATCAAGAACTATTATAACATCGTTTTATTTTATCTTCGCACGGGTGATCTTGACAACAGTGCCACCTACCGGGTTCAATTGTGAATGTAAACCATCTAGAGAATTATTTAAAAAGACCCAAAAAATAGACGGAAGTCGAGTGGGCCTGACGGAATCCCCCCAATTGTGCTGAGGACGTGTGCTCCGGAGTTGGCACCGGTCCTAACGCATCTTTTCCGGTACTCCTACTCCCAAGGCGTAGTCCCGAATTCATGGAAGACAGCTTTTGTCCACCCGATCCCTAAAAAAGGCGACCGCTCAGACCCGTCCAACTATAGGCCTATCGCGATCACCTCCTTGTTCTCCAAATTAATGGAATCCATTGTTAACTGCCAGCTCATCCGGTACCTTGAGGATCACCAGCTGATTAGTGACCGCCAGTACGGTTTTCGTCGGGGTCGATCAGCTGGTGATCTTCTGGTCTACCTGACCCATAGATGGGCGGAGGCAGTAGAGTCCAAGGGGGAGGCGTTGGCCGTTAGTTTGGACATTGCGAAGGCCTTCGATCGGGTTTAGCACAAAGCGCTTCTTTCGAAGCTCCCTTCCTATGGGCTTCCCGAGAAATTGTGCAATTGGATCACCAGCTTCCTTGCAGATCGGAGCATCAAGGTCGTTGTAGACGGTGCATGTTCTGACTGCAAGCCTATTAACGCTGGTGTTCCACAAGGCTGTGTGCTATCACAGTTCACACATTCAGTTTCGTGGTCACTTGGAAGAGAAGGCCAAATTGGCCTCTAAAAAGCTTGGCGTGCTGGCTGCGTACCGGAACAAACATGTGTCTGAAGTCGAGACTTTGTTGAACAAAGTCTCAGACTGTGGGCGACTAAGTCTAGTCCAGTTCAATCCACAGAAGTGTCTTCCTGGTGATTGAACTGGACTAGATTTAGTAAGTTTGCGCGTTTACCGCTAAAAAGATTCCCTTTGTCGTATCTCCTCAGTTTCAAGGCACTCCCCTTGTTGCCTCAGCCAGTATCGGAATCCTCGGTGTTGACATATCGAGTGACGTGCAGTTTCGTGGTCACATGGAAGAGAAGGCCAAATTGGCCTCTAAAAAGCTTGGCGTGCTCAGCAGAGCGGGACAGTATTTCATGCCGGCACACCGCCTGCAACTTTACAAGGCGCAGGTTAGGCCTCACATGGAATACTGTTCCCATCTCTGGGCAGGGGCTCCCCAGTGCTAGCTCCTTCCACTTGACCGCATCCAGCGCAGAGCGGCTCGAATCGTCAACGACCGAGCCCTTTCCGATCGGCTCGATTCATTGGCACTGCGAAGAGATGTTGCATCTCTTTGCATTTTCTTTCGCATCTACCATGGGGAGTGCTCTGAGGAATTGTTCGGATTAATCCCAGCCGCCAAATTTCACGAACGCACATCGCGGCAGAACTCCCGATACCATCCACACCATCTGGATGATTGGCGGTCCACCACTGTGCGATTTAGAAGATGTTTTCTTCCTCGCACGACTTGTGGAATCGATTACCATCAGCGATTTTTCCGGACCGATACGACTTAGGGACCTTCAAGAAGAGAGCGTACTCCTTTTTAAAAGGCCGGCAACGCATCTGCAATTCCCTCCCTGGTGTTGCAGTTGTTCATGGGCGGCGGTAGTCACTTACCATCAGGTGAGCCGCATGCTCGTTTGCCCCCTCTCCTATAAAAAAAAAAAAAAAGACACAAATTATCAAAATTGATATAGCTGTTAAGGAAATGTTCAGTGACAAATAGACGTACAGAAGAATTATATATAAAGAGATAGCAGTGCTTACACTGTTGTGTTCCTGTCTGAAGAGTATAGAGCGTCAGTTAAACAGCAGGCAGTAAGGTGTTCCACCTTAGTCCTCAGCGGTGACAGCACAGCTGTGGCCTTCTTTTTTTGAAGTTTGTTTGGTTTGTCCATGAACTGTAGTCACCACATACCGTCAGGTATAAGGGATATACGTAGGATTAGTAAGTACGTTTCTTACTTCTTCTTTAAATTTTTTTGTAAAGAACATGCATTGAACCTGGTATCTTTCGAGATTTGGTCTTTAAATATCTACATACCTCTTCGCGAGGTTTTGTTAAACCTTGCACAAAAGAACCACTACGCTAAACTATTCTATATACGAGTATATAAAAAAAACTTTTCGGTACGCAAAACGTTACTTGCTCAACATTTTGGTGGCGTTTAACCCGAATTGAAATTATTTGTAAATAATACGATGTTTGCCACATCGCATAACGCTATCACTTACAGAAAATATTTCAAGTCCTAATATTCACCCAAGTAAATTATAACTTTAAATATATATGTCAGAGATGTAGTTTATTTAGTTTTTTGGGTATAAATTTTTGCTTATAATATATATTTCAGTCTTGCTCTGAATATTCAAAGAAAATGGAGATATTTTTATAATTATAAACACTCACGCCTGTCACCCAGAGGGGTAGGCAGAGACTATGGACTTCCATTTGGCACGATCCTGACACACCTCTTTCGCTACCTCCACATCCATATACCTTTTGAGGCAAAACATATTTTTATCTTTTAAAATTATATATAAAAACCCTAACTGATCCGTGAGGGTGCTTTTAGTTATGGTTGTAATATGAATTTGTTCGTGTAACTCTATTTAGATATAAAAATAATACCCCGTAAATATAATATACAATTTAATTAAATGGGGAAACTTGCAATGTTCATGTTATATGTTCAAAGATAAACATCGCTGACTTTGGTTTGACAGTTTTGAAAATTTGCTGAATCTTAATCAAGTTGTAGTAAAAATATGTTCGTATTTTACATAACAATGACATTTGTATATTTGTTAGTAATGTTATCTCTATACCTCTTCTTGATTAAATTAGTGTTAATGGGGTTGTTATAAATTAATTTGCTTAATTCCGCGTAAAGAAAGAAAATGATGTGTCCTGCCCAGCTTTAAGGGGGACCTCCCACCCTCCCTCAATCGCGCGCACTATACCCGTCGCCGTCAATCCGAGCACTACCATCCTCAGCACCACCACACTAGGCAGGACACACCACTCTCGAAAATACGACACGTGTTTCGCCTCTACACGAGGCATCCTCAGGTGAAGTAGACTCTGCGGAGGCTGGCTGGAAGTGTTTCTTTTTACACATTTCATTTAATCGAAGGTTCGTCTGTTAGCGATTACTTAACTTCTGAACGACTTGATCGTATGAGGTCATATACGCATGATATACTTCTTTCATCTAGACGAAGCTAGAATCTCATAGGTGGCATTGTAGTCAAGCTAATAACAAATTCTATATGAATGGACCGAAATGTATGTCGCTCATATTCACAAATTTTGGTTTAGAATCCAAAAAGAAAATTACAAAATCAGTATTATATGAAATTATTAATTTGAATTAATAATTCTTGAAACAAACAGTAACACATTTGAAATATCTTTATGAAATCACATGTCTCTAATAAAAGTATTTTATATGTAACAATGAAACGCGTCTGTGACCTCGCTGTATGAATCTGATTATTTCTCGTGAACAATGTGAAATAATGTTGAACATAGTAATTGGATTCCTTGGTGCTTTTTATTTCTCCGAAGATAATATATTTATAAGGGAAAAAATTATTTTTCATCAGTACGTATAAGTCCACTGCTTGAAATGGAACTCTTCTTTTGTCGTAAGGATTTGTATGTAGAACCCTTTATTCTACGAACGAACATGTGGTTCACCTAGTGGTGAGTGTCGACCGCCGCTCATGAACAAATGTAACACCAGGGACATTGCAGATGCATTGCAGACCTTTTAAAATGAGTAAGCTCGTTTTTGAAGGTCTGAGTTCTAAGTCGTGTCGGCCCAAAAAAGTCGCTGATGGTAAACGATTACACAAAGAATAACACAAAGAAGTTGTGCTAGGAAGAATACTCCTAATAAATCGGATAGTGGAGCATCGCTAAGCATCCAGATGGTGTGGATATTATTTTAAATATCATCGCAATATACGTTAGTGAAATTTGGAAGAGCACACTCGAACACTTCCTGTGGAAAATGCGATAGAAAATGCAAAGAGATGCAACATCTCTTAGCAGCGTCAGTGAATCGAGCCAATCAGAAAGAACTTGGTCGTCAAGATTTCGAGCCAAGGTATGATTACGTCTGGCTTTTATTTGATTTGACGTTCTGACATTTCCAATTGTTGCTTCTTGCTACATCTACAGAACGAAATATTAGTATCACAAAATTTATTACCTCGTGTCATTCTATGATCCAAGGCTCAGTAAGCTGAAGTAGCAATGGGCGGGCTATATTTTTCGAAGAACCGTTAACCGATGGGGAAGAAAGGTTCTCGAGTGCCAGCCTTGTGCCGGTAAGCGAAGTGTAGATTCCCCCCGCCCCTCCCACTAGATGAAGTGCCGACCGGGTAAGACATACAGGAAGTCGATGGATGCATGCGGCTCAGGGCCGTGTTTTGTGACATTATTTGGGTGAGGTCTATGTTCAGCAGTAGACTTGTGAAGGTTTTAATGATGATGATGATGTTATTCCATAGATATCGTTAAATTCAATCAATAACAGTTAGATTAATTGATAACAGGTGAAAATTTTAATGAAATCAAAACTCTATACGTATTTATGTAATAAACTTACGAAAAACTCTTTATATTGATGCATCTTTGGACACATTATATTGAATGAAACTTGTTTTATGGCTTTTTCCGATTTTTATTAACTTACAAGTTATAACACCATACAAAATATTCCTTCTTTCCTTCTTAGTGAGTATCTACGTCAAGATAGGAGTACATATGTCAAATTACAAATCAATCGGACAACGAGTGGACGTGAGTCTGTGTTATTTCGCTTATGTATACTCGTATATAAATTTGAACTTATTACGTGATGTCATATTTTTCCGAATTCACTTTATTTTAATTTAAATATCGCCAATGATATTCGAACTTCATGCTATAATAGTATTATTTAAGTACAGAATTCTGGACTAGTATTCGAACCATCGACCACTACTAATATTTTTTGTTTAATTTTCATTTACTATTTCAGCCATCAACAGTCCACTCCTGAACATAGAAGATTTCCCCATAAGTGAGATGTTTGCCATAGAGCGAGTTAGCAAACGCATTTTTATTCAATCCTTATCAGGAAGATGCTGCTGCCCATCTTCCGGTTTGTTCCCCTCTGTGGTCTCTTAGAACTCTCACGTGACGTATAGGATAGTATATATTACACTATACTACTTTAAGTATAGTGTGTAGGAATATCTGCTACGTCATATAATATTAACATGTAGTACATATATGTATAATATGTAAAATTATAATATTTACTATGAAATCGATATAAGAGTAGAAGGAAGCCTAAAAAAAGGATTAATGGACTGTATTAGTAATGATATACGTAAAAAAGAAGTTAGTGAAGACAACGGCTCATAAAGGAGAATGGAAGAAGAATTGCTCTGCCGACCCCAATAACTTGGGATAAGTGCAGGAAGAAGATATTCTTATACCGCCGTTACACGGCTTTATTACGACACTACATATTTATAACTTTGTGGCATTATTATCCATAGAAAGTAATACAATTGAAGTGTCTGTTTGTAATGTCAAAATAACTGCTTTTATTAAATGCATATGAAAGTACATACGGTGCTTATAACGACGGTTTGTCTTATTGTTCTAGCTAATATCCGAAATGGCTGAACTGATTTAGAAGGAACTTTTATTGGCAGGTAGCTGATGTTATAAGGAGTAACTTAGACAACTTATATTTTAGAAAATGAATTATGATTCCGCGCCAAAAAATTAACCAGTAAGTAATCAATTTCATGACGACGAAGTCGCGGGTATCAGCTAGTATACAAATATTTACAAGTAACATTTTGCGTATTTATTTATTGCGTATAACGTACAAGAATGACCGAGGCGCGGTGAGTTTAAATCAAGTGTGTCGTGTCATCCATGTTATCACATTATGCTTATGTACGGGCGCGGTCTGGATGATGGATTTAGCTTAGAGGTAAAGTCGGACCACAGACGGCCTAGGAGTTTTATCAACATTGCACATCTTTTTACTAATATTGCATACCTTAAGCGAAAGCGCAAGGTAATGTTCTACTATCGCCTAAAAATTAAAATTCCAACATTTTATCGAATAAAATCGTATCTAGCAATCATATTATACATATAAATGATATAAAAAGCACATTGTTAGAAAGATAAATGATTGTTGAACTTATTAATAATTTTTTTAAATCGATTAATTGCTATTTTTAAATAAAAAAAAGGGTTTTAGTGGCTTATGGTGTGGATTTATTATGTCCCTGTGGCTTGTAAACACTATAACTTTTGAAAATATCAATTGTTTAACTCAATCTATTTTTTAATCTCTTCACCTATCATGTGGGAAGCCACTGAATGTAAATGGCAGTGTAATTTTGTTTTGTTTAGCTATAATTAATTTTTTTCAGCTCCAAAATGGCGAAATTTTCGTTGATTTGGTTGCCTCGTATATAAATTTATTCTGTAAATGGGGATCTACAGCCACAGAGTAGTTTAGTTCACAGATTACCTTTGTATTATGTTTAGTTCGGCTCATAGATAAGCTATTCAGTCGCCGTCGTGAGTGGACATTGTTTCGGTTGTTTTCAGCGGCTCAAAAAGATCGCTATACAAATACACAATATTCGAATAACCAAATTTCTTAAATACTTGATTATAATAATAATAAGAGATTTTTTTATTACAATATTTAAAAGCACAGAATAAATAATAGTAGTATGTACTAAAAGTAAGTAGTATAATTTTTTTTGTCATGGGTGACATTTTCATGCTTTTCGAGGGTGTCGAAACCGATAGGGTTGTCGAAATGTAAATCCAAGATGGCGGCCGCAATAGGTATCAATTTTTTCATCATGGGTGTCATTTTCATGGTTTTCGAGGGTGTTGAAGCCGATAGTGCTGTCAAAATGTAAATCCAAGGTGTAGGCTGCAATAGGTATAAAATTTTTCATCATAGGTGTCATTTTCATGGTTTTCGAGGGTGTTGAAGCTGATAGTGCTGTCGAAATGTAAATCCAAGATGGCGGCTGAATTAGGTACCAATTTATTCATCATGGGTGTCATTTTCATGGTTTTCGAGGGTGTTGAAGCCGATAGTGCTGTCAAAATGTAAATCCAAGATGGCGGCTGCAAAATATATTAATTTTTTCATCTTGGGTGTCATTTTCATGGTTTTCGAGGGTGTTGAAACCGATAGTGCTGTCGAAATGTTAATCCAAGATGGCGGCTGCAATAGGTATCAATTTGTTCATCATGGGTGTCATTTTCATGGTTTTCGAGAGAGGTGAAGCCGATAGGGTTGTCGAAATGTAAATCCAAGGTGGCGGCTGCAATGGGTATCAATTTTGTCATCATGGGTGTCATTTTCATGGGTTGCGAGGGTGTTGAAGCCGATAGTGCTGTCGAAATGTAAATCCAAGATGGCGGCTGAAGTAGGTACCAATTTTTTCATCATGGGTGTCATTTTCATGGTTTTCGGGGGTGCTGATGCCGATAGTGCTGTCGAAATGTAAATCCAAGGTGGCAGCTGCAATAAATATCAAGTTTTTCATCTTGGGTGTCATTTTCATGGTTTTCGAGGGTGTTGAATCCGATAGTGCTGTCGAAATGTAAATCCAAGATGGCGGCTGAAGTTGGTACCAATTTTTTCATCTCGGGTGTCATTTTCATGGTTTTCAAGAGTGTTGAAGCCGATAGTGCTGTCAAAATGTAAATCCAAGATGGCGGCTGCAATAGGTATCAATTTTTTCATCATGGGTGTCATTTTCATGGTTTTCGAGGGTGTTGAAGCCGATAGTGCTGTCGAAATGTATTTAAACTACTTTAATAATTCCGTATAATCATGTTATACGTAATTTTTTTAATGCGCTTAAGGTATGCCCAATTGGATTTACCAATATATATTTTTCTTTTGTTTGTTTCAACAGGCTAATCTCTAGAACTACCAGTTCGATATCAAAAATTATTTTTGTTTATGATATCCAGATTTATGAGAAACAATATAGGCTATCTAGGATTAGACTACACCACTCAGCTAGCCTTTTATATAATAGAATAGAATGATTTTTTATTTAATATTGATTATTACATAATACTTATTGAAAGTATTTTTTTATTTACCACTGGTTCGAAAAATATCTCTGTCCTGGGAAGAACCAACAAGATACCCAGCGGGATATGTATTAAATGTCATTAAATAATAACAATTTTGACTATACAATTTTATATGAATTTTCATAGGACCAGCAAGGTGGCGATCACCTTATTCCCAGGGGTTATTTTCATTTATGTGTTCCTTGATATTATAATAAACCTTTTTGTACAGTTTTTTCTTGAATAAAACTTTTAAACTGGTTCATTGACAAACTTTGAACATGTTCTGGGATTTTATTGTAAAGGCGTATACATTGCCCTATAAATGAATTACTGATCCTGTGGAGTCTAGTAACTGGCATTACAAACTTATGTTTGTTCCTAGTGTTTAAAGTATGAAGATTCTTATTCTTATTAAAGCTATTTATGTTTTTTATAAATTCATTAAATTTTCATAAATATATTGCGATGCGAAACTTAATAGGTTTATTTCTATAAATTTTTCTCTGGGAGACTCTACAATTTAGGTTATAAATTGCCCGTGCGGCTTTCGTTTGCAAAACAAAAATAGCTTCAATATCAGTCGAATTACCCCATAGCAAAATTCCATAAGACATTACGCTTTGAAAGTACACTGATCTAGCTGTCTCAACATCTGGGAGACTTCTAATATTTCTTACAGCATATGCTGCAGAACTAAGTCTGCTTGTTAATTTAGATATATGGGGGACCCATTGAAGTTTCGCGTCAATAGTAATACCAAGAAAAACAGTGGTATCCACAAGACTCAACTCCTCCTCATTTAACAGCACATTGGTATTCGAATGTTTCAGTCAGTGTCATTACACAATTTCCATCTTAAAAATGAGCCTCCACAGTCAAACAAAATACAAAAACAAATGTTTTTCTTTTACTTTTTTAATACTTCGTATATTATAGTATTTGATTCGTACATAATAATTGTAAAGTTGGATTCATTCGATGTAAAATACTTACAACCATTTTCAACGTCACAGACTATAGATTTTAATACCGCAACTTTAAGTTAATTGAAAAGCTTTTAGCGTTATCTAATTGTATTCATTATTTTAAATTTCTCTAAAAGATCTTTTGACTGATTTATAATAAATTTTATAAAATAAATTAATAAATATATGTAACTGTAATTTGTATATTTGAAGTGAGTGAATATGGTTTAGTATAATATATTTATTTTTCTTTTTGTAGGAGAGGGGGCAAACAAGACATTAATACCATAGTAGTAGTAGTAATACCAAGAAAAAGATAAATAATTCAAAATACTAATTTTTGTACCTATATTGAATAAAAAATATTACTTTCTGTTCTGTTTCGTTCCGTTCCGTTCTGTTCATTCCATTCCATGCCATTATATTCTATTCTATTCTCCAATAATGGTATAAGTTAATTACCCCATCTTCCATACGCTTCCAATGACTACTGTAAGCGAAGATTAAACAAAGGTTTTATTTGTTTTGTATTCACCACAGAACGGAACGGTAATTCTATACACGTAAGAACTAAAGATACTTACTACCTCACGCGTGATAAGGTAGTATTTACGAAAAAATACCTACAGGTTTGTCGGTTAAGTTAAAGAAACTGACAACACAATGTGAATATTTTTACTGATAATAAGCCAGTGCTAGACTATAATCCCACCTGGTGGCAAGTAGTAATGAAACCCTAGATGGTAAGTCGTACTGCATTAGCGTAGCAAAAGCCTATTCACTGTGACCTTGAAGATGCCAAGATTGTATCCAATACCATTCCTTTGCTATGCGCATGGCGAAATACGAGGCAAACCGTTTGCTCCTAATGTGTAGAATATCGACAACAAAGGGGTGAAGACCCACAGACCACCTGATTGTCCGGTGGTGGAAAGGGAAGGGAGGCACGAAAGCATGGAAATTGGAAATTTCATCTAAATTCTTGCCTTAACATTAATATACTCGTAACATAACTTTATTTGATATCCTTTTTATCTTAAAAAAACTGTATCAACATTTTATATATCTAACGACATAAACAAAATGTTTGTATATATTTATAATTTTCTTTGATGCAAATAGAGATAAACTAGCAAAACAATTTTATAAAAGACAAGTCTAGGGCAGTCATATTATACAGGTGTGATGAGCTTTAGGTTACTGGTAGCTGCTACAACGCGCGAGATAAAACAAAGCGGGCGAGCCGCGGCAGCGAATAGTTAGATTAGGTTCGAATTCTTCCCCACCGAACGGATTCTTGACTGGTCATGGCGGAAGGGTTTAGAAACCGTGGCTTGGTCACCCACAGTGAACGAATAGGTACCTACTTGGCTGGCTCGAGCCGTAGGGTCGGCCCGAGATGGCCACTCTGAGTGTGCTTGGCGAGTCCATTTCGGATGTATGTTGGTAGGCTGCTGTGAGAAGTGTGGTATGGTGTGTTGATAGGACAGCTGTTCGCCGGTTGAAGTGTCTGTATTAAGATGAACCGCTTTCCCTACCCAAAGAGAAGGAAGTATATCAAACGTTGACATTTACTTTATAAAGATACATATTTTATGACCCGAACATATTATATTACTCACCCAAACAAAACGGCATTTGTTCGCCTTTTCACAAAAGTAGTTTACAATTAGTCTCAGATTTAAGCTAGAGTTTTGTTTCAATAAAGATGCTCCGAGAAAACTATGTGAACTAAAAGGTAAAATATTGAATTTGACAACCAATATCATATTTCTTGAAGCCTGTGGCGTCGCGGATAAGAAACTTCGAACTTCTTTAGTTAAAAAGATTTCTAAAACCATAGTAGTACCATAGTATAGTTTAAACGCGAGAATATCAGTAACCGACAATTTGTAAAAAAAGGAAATTTGCTTGTCATGAAGCTACCTTGCACGCTCCTCTAAACGCTCTGCACGTGGCCTTACTCTGAGGATAAGTTTCAAGGCTTTGTTGCAAGCGTGTGATGCGGCGGAGTGTTTCCTATACAAGTGGAGAGCGCGATCAATATAACAAGCGTGTGATGGGTCGGAGTGTTTCCTATACACGTGCAGCGCGCGCTTAATACAATAAGCGTGTGATGGGGCGGAGTGTTTCCTATACACGAGGAGCGCGCGCTCAATACAATAAGCGTGTGATGGGGCGGAGTGTTTTCTATACACGAGGAGCGCGCGCTCAATACAATAAGCGTGTGATGGGGCGGCGTATTTCTTATACACGTGGAACGCGCGCTCAATACAATAAGCGTGTGATGGGGCGGAGTGTTTCCTATACAAGTGGAGCGCGCGCTCAATACAATAAGCGTGTGATGGGGTGGAGTGTTTCCTATGCACGTGGAGCGCGTGCTCAATACAATAAGCGTGTGATGCGGCGGAGTGTTTCCTATGCACGTGGAGCGCGTGCTCAATACAATAAGCGTGTGATGGGGTGGAGTGTTTCCTATGCACGTGGAGCGCGTGCTCAATACAATAAGTGTGTGATGGGGTGGAGTGTTTCCTATGCACGTGGAGCGCGTGCTTAATACAATAAGCGTGTGATGGGGTGGAGTGTTTCCTATGCACGTGGAGCGCGTGCTCAATACAATAAGCGTGTGATGCGGCGGAGTGTTTCCTATGCACGTGGAGCGTGTGCTCAATACAATAAGCGTGTGATGGGGTGGAGTGTTTCCTATGCACGTGGAGCGCGTGCTCAATACAATAAGCGTGTGATGCGGCGGAGTGTTTCCTATAGACGTGGAGCGCGAGCTCAACACAATAAGGGTAGAGTGTTGAGCGTTGTCATTGTGACAATAAATATAAATAAGTTTATCTATTTTTTCATATTTTTTATAAAATAGGGTGACAAACGAGCACACAGTCCACCTGATGGTAAGTGATTGCTGTGGCCCATAGACATCTACATTTATCCTCGTTTGCGAATCAAAATACAGATGCGTTGTCACCCGTGAGGACTAAGATGGAATGGCTCTTTTCCAGTGAAAAGGGTATCCGGTTTTCTACACTCACCAAACGAAACACAGCAGTGAGAAACTGTTATTTTGCGCTGGTATTATGTGAGTACGACTTGGTAAGTGCAACTTCGACCGTGGTCAATGAACGAATTAAACTCTACTGGGCAGCTTTCCGGAGTTATCTCCTCGTCAGGTATACCTCAAAACTTGAGAACTACAACCATAGCGTGTTGCCAGAGATAAAATATGGTTCTGAGACGAGGTTGTTCCGAGGAGTTCGTGTCAGAATCGTGAAGGTCGCTCAGCAAACTATGAAGGGGATTAAGCTCAGGGTTTCTCGGCAACCTTGCACCGGTAAATAAAGTGCCCTCCTCTAGATAGGTCCTTCAAAAGCGTCATTGCCAAGGCAAGGTCTGAGCACATCGGCAGAATTGGCGAGAAGCTAGTTCGCCTTCCTTCGGGAACCTGTGCATTATGGTATCTCGTCAAGGCTGCCCAAGGTCTAGCTAACTTACTAAGCTAGCAAGGTCTAAGTTCTGTCAGCCATCTCTTTCATCTCTGAACAAAGAGGACAATTCACTGGCCCATGCCGCAAAGGCGAAAGCCGATCTGTTGAGCTCTCTTTTTGCGTTCAACTCGACTCTATATGACGGGGGAACACACCGCCGACCATCCCGTGATATAAGTGCTCCATGCCGGATGTGCGATTTACACAGCGCTCGGTTCGCAAAGCACTCTTCTCCCTGGACGTCAGCAAGTCGTGTGGGCCCGATGGAGTCCCTCACATTGTGCTGAAGACGTGTGCTCCGGAGTTGGCACCGGTTTTAACGCGTCTTTTCCGGTACTCCTACTCCCAAGGCGTAGTCCCGAATTCATGGAAGACAGATTTGGTCCACCCGATTCCTAAAAAAGGCGACCGCTCAGACCCGTCCAACTACAGGCCTATCGCCATCACCTCCTTGTTCTCCAAAATAATGGAAGCCATTATAAACTGCCAGCTCATGGGGTACCTTAAGGATCACCAGCTGATTAGTGACCGTCAGTACGGTTTTCGTCGGGATCGATTAGCTGGTGATTTTCTAGTCTACTTAATTCATAGATGGGCGGTGGCAGTAGATTCCAAGCGGGAGGCATTGGCCGTTAGTATGGACATAGCGAAGGCCTTCGATTGGGTCTGGCACAAAGCGCTTCATTCGAAGCTTCCTTCCTATGGGCTTCCCGAGAAATTGTGCAAATGGATCACCAGTATCCTTGCTGATCGGAGCATCAAGGTCGTAGTAGACGGTGCATGCTCTGATTTCAAGCCTATCAACGCTGGTGTTCCACAAGGCTGCGTGCTATCACCAACGCTGTTTCTCCTGCATATCAATGATATGTTGCTAACTGGTAGCATTCATTGCCATGCAGACGACAGCAATTGTGATGCCTTATATATCGGCCGTGCCAATATTTCTCGGGAAAACTTAGCCGAGTACCGGGACAAACTTGTGTCTGAAGTCGGGTCTTTGCTTAACAAAGTCTTGGATTAGGGCCGACTAAATCTAGTCCAGTTCAATCCCCAGAAGACACAAGTTTGCGCGTTTACCGCTAAAAGAACCCCTTTGTCGTATCTTCTCAGTTTCAAGGCACTCCCCTTGCTGCCTCAGTCAGTATCGGAACCCTTGGCGTCGACAGTTCGAATAGTGTGCAGTTTCGTCCGGCCTCTAAAAGCTTGCCGTGCTCAGCAGAGCGAGACAGTATTTTATGCCGGCATATCTCTTGCAACTTTACAAAGCGCAAATTCGGCCCCACATGGAATTCTGTTCTCATTTCGGGGCCGGGGCACCCCAGTGCCAGCTCCTTTTACTTGACCGCATCCAGCGCAGAGCGTTTCGAATCGTCGACGACCGAGTTCTTTCTGATCGGCTCGATACACTGGCACTGCGTAGAGATGTTGCATCTCTTTGCGTATTTTATCGCATCTATCACGGGGAGTGCTCTGAGGAATTGTTCGGACTAATTCCAGCCGCTCAATTTCACCATCGCACATCGCGACAAAATTCGCATTTTCATCCATACCATCTGGATGATTGGCGGTCCTCCACTGTGCGATTTAGAAGAAGTTTTTTGTCTCGCACAACTTCCGTGTGGAATCAATTTCCACTAGCGAATTTTCCGGACCGATACGACTTAGGAACCTTCAAGAAAAGAGCTTACACTTTTCTAAAAGGCCGGCAACACATCTGCAATTTCCCTAAAAAAAAGATAGAGTGACGTCATGGTAAGATATGCAGGAATTCAGTAAATACGGGTTACTCAGGACCATGCTATATTCCTTTCGCCTATGTTAAGAAGTGAACTTAAAAATTGGCGTAATATTGACGATGATGGTGTTGCATTCACTTGCCTCTGAATCATGGTAAAAATAATGTGTCGAGGTTAATTTCCATTGAATGTTAAATTAAAAATTATAAGGCAACTGAAGAAACCACAACAAATAGAATATAGCGTGTGATGACGTCGTTATTGAAATTCTACTCTAAGACGAAACACATGCTTACATCAATAACAATTATATGAACCTTGTAAGTATTGTTCACGAGCCTCTTTTAGGTGCAAATATTCTTTATTTTCCTCATAATTATATGGCATTGTGGCTCTTATACGTAATTTCTCCGGGGAGCCATGCATTGGTTTAAACTATAACTAACCTTTATTTCGCTATCAATGCACAAAGAAAATATCGATTTGCTTAAATTATACCAACGGGATGTTTCAAAATTTTAAAGTATGTTAATTTTTAGAAACTTTCAGGGGCCCCGTGTGTTTGCAGTATAAAGGATACGTGGTATATGGTAGTCACACTGCAGCTATATTATGTTTGTACCACGAATGGGTCGGCTCAACCTGGGAAGAACCATGCTCTCACAGAATACCCGAGTTAAATAGCAGCTTTATGCTTCCGTGTTTCGTGCAACGTATCTGTATTTTGATTCTTATTTGAGGATAGATGTAGATGTCTATGGATCGTAGCATTCACTTACCATCAGGTGGACTGTGTTCTCGTTTGTTACCATTATTCTGTAAAAAAAAAAACATTATCCCACCTCATACCATGGCAAGTCCTCAACACTCATTACGCGCGAAGAGATTTAATTACCGATTTAAGAACTGTGGCAACTCAGGAGATAAGTGCTCGTTTTAAAACAAATATATCAATAACGCGAGCAACTCAATACGAACCCACAGTAATGTCGTCCAGACCGAATTTCCAGCCTATTCTCGTCTTTAGATTATAGTACACGAGTGTATGCCTAAGCACAGGTGCACTTTCTATTCTTAGACTCTCATAGTCCGATGGGACGGTAAACTGACACGACTGAATAGAAATCAGCACTAACAACTTTAAGTGATTTTGAGGCACAGCGGTACACCGACAATTTTCTTACTCCGGGCAGCTACTGAGAATTTCTGAACAGAAAAACTTAATAACTTATTTCTTTTCTTGCCCCGACTTTCGATTCGAATCCGGAACCTCAAGATCAGCAGTTGCGTTTACGAAAAACGAACTAGTGTAGTAAACTATGTGTAGGTATCTCCCCCACTAGATGGAGTGTTGAAGAGTACTTTAGGACCAAGCTTACTGGTGTTCCTTGGGAGAGGCCTGTGTTCAGCAGTGGACTTGTGATGAGCTGTAATGAAGATGATGATAATGATAAACATCTCACACAAGGAATTCTTATAATATAAATATAAATTTTTGTCAGTCTGTAAGTCTATCTGATCTGTCCGGGATAGTCTTCCGATTGCCTAAAGCGATTGTTATGAAGCGTCACGAACAAATAGAGAGTAAAATAAATACCAGAAGTGATCTAAGGTATATTTGATCAGAAAAACTTGGAAATTCCTTTTGCGAAATGGAAAAATTGATAAAATGAATAGCCACTGACATTAACCTAATAGAAGTAAATGACGCCACATTAGTAGATGCCACCCAGATGAAGCCTGAACGGTTACTAGTAGTTGATAAAACTAAATCTAAACTTAGGCATGCCACGTTAATACTTCAAGATTCTGTGATTTTAATCTGCGTGAATCGGAATAGAAGTGAATAATCAACCATTAAAGTTACTTAGGATTAACTATGACCTCATTACGTTGTACGTGTCTATCAAAAGGTTTAAATTATTTATTAACCAAAAACTGTCTAGTAAAGCTTATTATACTACTAAATAGTACATGACTGATAATTACCCCTGGGAATGCGGTGATCACTACCATGCTGTTGCTAAATGTTTTCATAATTATTGTAAACTGTGCTTTTTAAAAAAGAAGTGCCGCTGGGTTTCTTACTGGTTCTTCCCAGGACAGAGGTTTTTTTTTGCGAACCAGGGGTAAAAGTAACAAATGACTTTCAGTAAGTATTATGAACTATAATCTATATTGAATAAAAATGATTGTATTAAACTCTTCAGTCCCTCGGGACTTTTCGTGCTGCAAAGCTCTCGAAAGGTCGGGATTCAAAAATAACTTAAAATTACTTAGTTCAATTCAACGAAACACAGTTGGTCACAGTAACGTTGGAATTACACAGACAGCGTCCCAACTCTCATCCATATTAAGTACCTACCGCACGGACCTTTGCCGAAATGTCACACATTCGGGCCCACATTACATAACAGAAAAAAAACTTTTAACTTTATTATATTTTACGAACTATTGCTTCTACACAACTATGTCGTTTTCAATAAGCTTCATTAGGATTTACGACGATTGTGTAAAATTTTTGCTCTGTATGTGTATTTTATTTTATATTTTGAATATTACGTACTTAATCACATCTTATTTATTTTCTTTTCTTTACTATTCTTTAATTCCCGAAAACTAAGTATGTTTTAATGCAATAAATCCCATAAAATTATTTTCATTTAATATCTAGTATTATAGTATAAAAATTAATTAGACATCTTAGCATCTATTTCACCTGAGAATGATTCGTTTAGAGGCGAAACACGACACGTGTTTATTATTGACGGTGGTTTTCCTAGTGTAGTAGTGTTGGAATTAGTGGTGACGAGGAGAGTGCACGTAATTACGGGAGGGCACGAGGTGCTCCTCGAACTAGGTAAGACATCATATTATTGTGTTTCGCTTAGATTAATTTTTAACATTTTCGATCTTTATGAAAGCAAAATGGGACTGGTTTAACGTTCTAACTTCTTATTATTTTTCTATTCTTTCTTCTTATTATTTTTCAGTCTTTATCTATATTTATGAGTCTCAATTCGATATCTAAAATGTGCTCTCTATCGCATGCACGAGGCTTACGGACAGGGGTGAGCATGGGTATAATGTAACCTATTATATATAAACCTTTCTTCAATTAATGAAGTGTCGATTAAATATTTGTATAAGCCTGTAACCCACTTCAAGCAATGAAGATACCCTATATCGATATCACATATATGTTGCCACCTCTAAATACTGCAATGAAATTTCTCAAAGCCTGTTATTTCTCGGGCTCTATTCTATAACAAGCTCAACATTACATCAAAAACGTCTTAAATATGGTTACAATAAAAACATTAGTTAGTGAAATTAAAAATTTAATCCCTTATGTTTTTGTTATTATAATATACTTTTAATTTATTATTTTATAATAAATATATATGTATTTATATATTTAGTCTGACCGTCCTCATCTTAATTGATTTTTCGACCGCATTTAATTCTGTTGATCATGATATCTTGTTGGCCCTTTTTTATAATTTGAATATCTCGTCTTCACGTCAAGAAAGGTTCTCATTATATCTTCGAGGGCGCTAAAAGGCCGTACGCACTGGACATATACTATCTGACTGGTGTGTTCTATCTAGCGGCGTCCCTCAAGGCGGTATAGTCTTTCCTCTTCTGTTTTCAATTTTTATCAATCTCATCAAATTAAATCTCAAGTGCTCTTACCACCTGTATGCTGATGATTTGCATTTATATGTACAAGTGGAACCCTCAAATATTTCTAATGCTATCTCATTATTAAATGATGACTTGAAATACATCTCCGAATGGTCCACTGTGTATGGCATAAACGTGAACCCATCTAAGTGCCAAACAATAATCTTAGGTAGCCCACGATTATTATCGAAACTAGATATTCCCACCCTACCATCAATTATGTTTAAAAATAATGTCATACCATTCTCTCCCCATGTAAAGAACCTTGGTATGTACGTTGATGGTTGTTTAACATGGAACAAACATATACAGGAGGTGAGTCACAAAACTACTGGAACTTTGCGAACTCTATATCGATTAAAAAACTTTCTTACCACCAATACCAAGATTTTACTTGTCCAGTCACTTATCCTACCCATTATTAATTATGTCGATGTGTGTTGCTCAGACCTGTCTCAACATCATCTTAATACATTGGATCGTCTACTTAACAACTATATCAGATACATCTATGGTCTCCGTAAATACGACCATATATCTCCTTATCGTGCTCAGCTAAATTGGCTGCCTCTCCGTCAGCGCAGATATGTCAGAATACTCAGCACCCGTTTCACAATTATGAACGATCCATGTGCTCCCGAGTATCTGAAATCAAAATTTCAATACCTAGGAGATTCTCATAATCGTTTTCTCCGTTCTTCGGCTAATCTTAAATTCTTTACTCCTTTACAGCGTACTGGTTATTTATCTCAATATTTCGCCCTCACGGCCATCAGACTCTGGAATCACATTCCTCTTGACATTAAAAAAGCTTCCAACAAGTTTGTTTTTAAAAATCAAGTCCGTAAGCAGGTAATAAAATTTTTTGCAAGTTTGAACTAACACAGCTCTTATTTTCATATACATATGTATATTTCATAATTGTTCTGACATAGATAATATTTATATGTATTGTGCATATATGTAGTATATGCATATATGTGTATGTATATATTATGTGTATATAAGTAAATATGTCTATGTATGTGTGTGTGTATATGTATATTGATATGTATATACAATATTTTTAGCGCTTTCTATTTTGATTACTGCTGCACCGCTTCTTGTTTGTATATCTCTGTTTAGCCTAATGGTTGACTGGGAGAGAATGCCCTATGGCATTAAGTCCGCCATATGTACAAGTGCATGAAAGATTAAATAAATAAATAAAAAAAAATATCTTAGGCGTATGTTTCGAAGCACGGAATAAATTGTTATTCTTGCCCAATTTATGTATGTAACCTAATTCCACGCTACTGGTGAAAGTCTTAGACGGGGTGAAGTTTTTCAAAAAAAAGGCTATTATATAGATGTTTACAATTGATATCGTGTAACCTACTTACAGAAAAATATACAGTCAAATTGAGAATCTATTATTTATCAAATCGGCAAAACATTCGTTCACAATCAGCGAAGACATCGCATATCATACGAACTGGCAGCCTCTTCTTTATATCGAAACGGTTAGAAAACTATCGAATGTAATTTCATTTTCTGCGCTTACATTCCAAATATTTAAAAAAAAATTATAGTTGCGCTGTTACGTAAGATAATGTACGTTAAGAAGTGTACTCGTAAGTTTCAACGAAGTCATCTCCCAACTGTTCTGATTTATATTTCTTGGCTCCTTTGTAATAACTGCAAAGGTCGTTCAAAAATTTTAGCCCATTTGCCGATGTACATTGCAATGCCTCAGTGATATTAATGATATTGCACGCTAGTTCAGAGCCAAAATATGATTTCGCTAGCTTAGTAATAATAATAACAATAATTCTTACTCATATTTACGTAAAGATTACCCATTTTACATTATTTTATATTTATAGAGTGACAAATGGGCATTATTTATAGTGACAAATGAGCACACAGTCCACCTGATGGTAAGTGGTTGCTGTGACCCTTTTATCCTCGTTTGCGAATCAGAATGCGGATGCGTTGTCACCCGTGAGGCCTAACCTGGAATGCCTCTTTTCCAGCAAAAAGGGTATCCGGTTCTCTACACTTACCATATGAAACACAGCAATGTTAAACTGCTATTTTACGCTGGTATTCTGTGCCAATCCATTCTTGCTACAACTATACTACTAATATAGTTGCAGCATGGCTCTACCACGTTTAAAAAACATAGAGTAAAAGCAGCCCAAAACCTTGCAAAAGAACGATTCCTGTTGACGAAGGTCCTAATTACAATAAGTATATATGCTACAATCAATTTAGAATCCAATGACTAATAATATTCAATAAAAAACCAAACACTGCAAGACTACAACACTTGACGATACTGTAAGTTTTTTTTTAATAAAAGAGGGGACATTCGAGCATGCGGCTCACCTAATGGTAAGTGACTACCGCCGCCCATGAAAAACTGCAACACCAGGGGAATTGCAGATGCGTTGCTGGCCTTTTAGAAAGGTGTAAGCTCTTTTATTGAAGGTTCCTAAGTCGTATCGGTCTGGAAAAATCGCTCTAAGCAAACAAAACACTTTTTTGTTTGCTTAGAGCGAAATATAAATTGAACCATCATCAAATTGTGACCATCAAACCTCTTCTACCTAAACGTTATGTTCCTATTTTCAACTTTATCATACTTAAATTTTTATACTAAGCTCCTTGGAGGAAAAATATTAGATGAAGTTTTTAATGGGGCGCTAATTCTTCTTCACCGACTTCGAAATGTGTTTTTAATAGAATAAGGGTGGGGTGACAAACAAGCACACGGTCCATCTATTGGAAGGTGGATACTGTGGTCCATAGACATCTACATTTATCCCCGACTCAGAATCAATAAGCAGATGCGTTATGATCCCTGAATATTAAGATTGATTATTAATGTACAAAATCAGTCTCATCTGAATGTCAGTGAGATCTCGTTAGTCCAGTAGACGCCTCATTATTCTAATCGTTAAATAAATAAATAAATATTTTTATTTGCTTGTTTGGTAGGTAGAACGACGGCCATTAATCCCGTATGCGTGCTGTGCGTAGCGGTTAAATAAAGGAAATTACTTATATTTCTCTGCTAAAACAGATAAGTATGTTTTAAAAACTTTATTTGACATAAATTGGTATTTTATTTTTATATGATAAGGGTGACAAACGAGCACACAGTCCACCTGATGGTATGTAGTTGCTGCGGCCCATAGACATCTACATGCATCCTCTATTACAAATCAAAATGTAGATGCGTTGTCACTCGTGAGGACTAAGATGGAATGCCTTATTTCCAGTAAAAAGGGACTCCGGCCACCTGCACTCACCAAGCGAAACGCAGAGGTAAACCTCTACTTCACGCTGGTTTTCTGTGAGGTCGTGGTACCACCCCGGTTCGAGCCGTCCCGGATGTGCGACAGCAAAAGCTGCCACGTGGCTCTGTTAAAATTTCAATTTCAATTTCATACATTCTCTTTGCGTATTATAGTTAACAAAATAAATTCCACTTAAAAATTATATGAAATTTTTGATGTCACTATTTAGACGATATTCAGGCTTGTGATATTCCATGTTTCACTCAAAATAATAAATAATTACACTTTTTATAAAAGTCAAAAGCCGACCTCTAAGAAGTGAAAATTCCTGTGCAAGTTGGTGAGTGTATAGAATTATTATAGCCCCGGCTTCAGAACCAATTATTATTATTATTATTTAAAAAACATAACCCCAACCCTAGGATTTTCTCCTGTGTCGTGGAGGCAGTTTAAAAAGATAAATTGCACGAGGACAAACATCCAGACCCGGAACAATTATTTGTAGGCCATACAAATACTTGTTCCTTGCGGGATTCGAACCAGCGGCCCCCAGCCCAACAACTCATTGCTAAACCACTGCGCCACGGAGCCGTCAAAAAAATTACGTGAATGTGTTATTCTAATTATTTACTTGAAATCACCTTTTACATTTTAAGTACTCATCAAGTAATCTCGGCACATTACTTGATGCGGAAAGCTTACGCATTGCCGTAGGAATCCGACTAGGAGCGGCGATTTGTCAACCCCATCAGTGTCCCTGTGGTAGCAGCGTCGACAAGTTTGGGCTCCACGGACTTTCATGTAAGAAAAGCGCTGGTAGATTTTCACGACACAGTTCTTTGAACGATGTCATCCGAAGGGCTCTTGTCTCTATAAATGTTCCCTCGGTTTTAGAGCCTTGTGGAATATTTAGAGACGATGGCAGGAGACCCGACGGTATGACATTGGTCCCTTGGGAGAGAGGTAAAGCCTTAGTGTGGGATGCTACTTGCGTAGACACTCTGGCGGTCTCTCATCTCAGGGGTACCTCGTTTAGAGCCGGGGCGGCATCAGAGGCAGCTGAACTGAGTAAGTGGCGCAAATATGAGTCTCTGAGAGATGACTACATATTTGTGCCATTTGCTGTAGAGACTATCGGTCCGTGGGGTCCACGTGCGGTGGAGTTCCTAAAGGAACTCCATCCGCGGCTGGTCGTTGCTGCTGGTGATAAGAGGGCTGATTCTTTCCTTGCTCAAAGGCTAAGTATAGCCATTCAGCGGGGAAACGCAGCCAGCGTTCTTGGCACGATACCGCGGGGAGTAGGACTATATGATATTTAAGTTTCTAGTTTTAGTTTTTTTTTAAATTATTATTAAAGTTTTTAGTATTGTATATTTTAATAAATGTATATTATTTTATATTATAATAGTACATGATATTGCTTTTAAAATGACACCAATACATATTCGTAACATTTTAATTGAAATTCTCATTTCTTCGATAATCAAATAAAATGTACTTAGTAGCATATAATTTCTTTGATAGCGTAATGTAGTACCATATACGAGTTGCACATTTCACCGAAATTAATTTCGTGGAGCCCCAAATTTGCATTTAAATGAATATACATGAACATTGTATTCATGTCAAATTTTCTCATTTCCTTGCACTAATTGCAATCTATTTCCTTTCTATATAGTGTTCATTGACCTGTAGCTACACTCTTAAGCTCAACGATACGTGTACGAGCATGAAATGCAACGTACAATTCTAAAGTCATCATTTCACAACTTGAACTCTTTTACATATTTTAGCGGCAAATTTATTTTAAAATAAGTTCGCTTATAGCCATCAAGAACGCTACGCGTACTCATTATCAGTAGTTATAGCTTTTATAATTTGTAAACTTATCCAAAACATATTTCATCAGACTAATCAAGCGTTATCAGTTTATCATCCCCTTAGTGTCTGTACAACCCCGAACAATACGTATTTATGTTTACACATAGTTCAATAATCAATAGGTATTTATTTGCATTCCATAATGTACAATATAATAAATTAAATTATCACAATATGAACCCTGTTGGGTATAGCAAATTAGAACGTAGGAGGACGAAAAAATGTTTTATTATTCATCATTATACTCGTACTTGTATCATTTATCATTATTATATCATTTCATCATCATTCATCATTACAGCCCTTAAAAAGTCCACTGCTGAACATAGGCCTCCCCCAAGGAATGCCACAAAGCATGATCCTGAACCACCTGCATCCATCGACTTCCTGCATATCTTACCAGGTCGTCACTCCATTTAGTGCGGGCACGCCCTACACTTCGTATGCCGGTACGAGCCTGCCTATCGAGACTCTTTTTGCGCCATCAGTTTTTGCTTCTTCGAGATATATGGCCAGGCCCATTGCCACTTAAGCTTACTAATCTATTGGGCTATGTCGGTAACTCTGGTTCTACTGCGGATATCCTCATTTCTAAGTTTATTACGCAGAGAAACTCCGAGCATAACCCTCTCAATAGCTCGCTGAGCGACCTTGAGCTTCCTAATTCGACCCGCAGTGAAAGACCACGTCTAAGTTCCATAGGTCATCTCTAGCAACACGCACTGTTTTGAGGTATACCTGACGAGAACATGTGCCGTAATTTCCCGAACGCTGCTCAGCCAAGTTGAATCGATTGACGATCTCGGTCGAAGTTGGACTTACCTAGTCGGACTGTTTGTCCCAGGTAAAGATACTCGTCAAAAAATTCGAGCTTAGTGCTCCCAACAACTACCACCATAGGGTTGACATAGACGTTATACATGATTTTTTTTATAGGATAAGGATGACAAACGAGCACACAGTCCACCTGCTGGTAAGTGGTTGCTGTTGTCCATAGAAATCTAAATTTATCCTCGATTACAATTGAAAATGCAGATGCGTTGTCACCCGTGAGGACTAAGATGGAATGCCTCGTTTCTTATACTTATATAGCTTACAGAGAAAAACCATAATAATTTTGGTGAAATAATGTTTTTAATAAAAGCCGTTTAAATAATATCTTGTTGAAACTTTGAGTCGGGTCGCGAGCGTTATTCTGATACACGAACTACCTACTAACGTCACATTTTCAGCGGAATGCTTTTACTGAACTAATGGCTTGGTGTTAGGTTACGCAGTAAACTGGACAGGGCTTTGAGATGACTCATGTTCAAAATTTCAGTACCAATACAGTGAAATAACAACTGACACAATGCCGATTTATATAATTAATCCTTCGGAACCGCCACAGTTAAGTGAATGCTTTGTTTGTTACGTAAAGTTATGTTATTGATCTTATAATTATCATTACATGACGGTTGGAAAATAAAGCAACGATAATAGAAACAAACTTTAGGGATATTTGGAGGCTTATGAAGCCACATTTTTGGGCATAGTCCTCGTCTAATTACTTAAAGTGTGAAAGAACAGGAAGTATTTTCTACGTCTAGCACGAATATGTGGACTCAGCCGTGGAAGGACCACACTCTTACATAATACCAGAGTATATATTTTTTTGCTTATTATAAGCCAGTGCTTAACCACAATCCCACCTGGTGGTAAGTGGTGATGTATCCCTAGATGGAAAATCGCACTGTCTTGTCGTGACAAATGTCTATTCACTCTTACCTTGAAGACGTACTTTGTCAGAAACAGAGGCACAGGGTTGAAACACTGCCAACTTCCTGACACCGAGCTGCTGCTTTCTTGCTGCAGTTAGGAATATCTTGACAGAAAAATCCAATAACTGATTTTAGCCCGACTTGGGATTCGAACCCGCAACTTCATGATCAGCAATCGCGTTTATAACCACTAGTAGTTAAACTAGACTGGACTTGACCAACGAGGCAGTCAACATTCACTCATAACAACCTATGAAAGTCCACTGCTGAACTTAGGCCTCCCCATAGAATGCTTCATAACAGAGACCTTTGCTATAGTTGCCACACATGGCAGGCGGCTTCCTAACCACAGTTTTCTTTCCTTGTTGTTATCAATAAAATGTTGCTGCCGATATCCTCGTTTGTTTCTTTCTGTCCTCTTGTGATACTGCCAATACACGGTTCACCTTCATAATAATTATTATTATTGGTGCAGCGACGCGGTGCGCTTGAGTTATAGGTGGGCGAACGATTAGTTCACTGTATTATTTTATAAGAAAATTTAATTTAATGCGTTGGCTGATACGAAGGGAGATAAAGGATTAGGAAGAAATAATAAAGCAGCTCAAAAGAAGGATGGATAAACACAGTACCTTGAGAAGAGCGACGTGTGGAGAATCTCGTGACGACTGCTGCTGCGGACGCGATGAGCTATAATAATACTAATTTTATTCTTAGTAGAACAGTTCTGATTTTTTCTCAATATGTAATGTGCACCAAAACCAATTTTCAATTCCTTGTTTATAGTAAAAAGGTGTCGGGTAGCACCCCGGTGTGCACTTAAATTTATTACAAGCTTTTTTACTTAAAACTAATATCCTATTTCTAGGTGCATTATAGTAAGTTATTGCAATTTGTTTTATGTCCTACTCTATATTTTTTCTAATGAATGTGGCCAGATAAAATGTGAAATTTAACATTAAGTTACTTTTGTATTCATCAATTTCATTTAACGTCTCAAAAATGTTTTCCCCAGTCTCGTCTCACTGAACTATAGCAGCGATGCAGAGCTGACTTATACAAAGAAGCACAATGCAGGTACTCCTTAAGCTAAAATCTCCATCTTAGGAAACGTACCTTGAAAGTAGGCCGTGCAACTGATATTTTTTATTAAAAGGCTGATTATCCAATTATCAGATAAAACTTATTTATAGGTCAAAATACAACCTTAACAAGTTAAAAAATCCGTTAATATAAATAAAATACCTTTTCTTTTTGTAAAATAACAATGACAAAAGGCTTGCGATCTACCTGATTGTAAGTGGCTATTGCAATCCGTTAACTCCTGCAGCCAACTTCAAGAAATTCATTATTTCACTGCGTATTATGTCACTGTGAGCACAGGCCCTTGCAACACATTACTCATATTATGCACCGTGCCACAATGCTCGGTAGCCGGGTGGTTGGCGACATCAATAAACCAGTGTGGACAAAGGGTTACTGCAGTCAATCGTCGTTTTGTTTATTTCGTCATATCTCATTTATTTCTATTGATGTCGTACACGATGAGATAAATGTATTAAACTGGAATTTACTTTATTATTGAATACAAATATAATTGTATGGTGTTGTCAAGATTAAAAGGTAGGTTAACAACGGCGGTATTATTATTTTTAAGTGTTTGTTACTTCATTTATACAAAAAAAATCATTAGTGTAAACATTATACGTTTGCTTAATGCTCAGTGACAATAAAGTATTTGACAACTATTTTGGGCCAAACAATGGTAATAGAATCTTGCACTTCACGAGTTTTACAAATTATATCGATACAATTAATGAACGCTGATTATTTCACTGAAATGGGTAAAGTTACTTAGTTACTATGTTAAATGTTTACGACACTGACTAAAACTAAACTAAAGTTGTTTAATTGATATTCTGCGCAATGATAATTATTTCATGTAATGAACTGCCATATTTGATAATAGAAGACGAGCTTATGTTGTTATTATTCATAGCAGAAACACGAACTACAATTTCAGAGATTCTAATTTAGAGCCCAGAGAAGTGTATTTTCAAATAGTCATGTCGATGAGGCTTTGCTTGTGGGAGCTAGTCTATTCGGGTTTACCTTTCTTGTTAATGATATCTAGATGTATGGGTAGGTTTTAAGTGCCAAAAAGAAAAAAAATATCGTTTTTTTCTAGGATTAGGGGCCTCATTTAAATAAAAGTACGTTCATGAAGCGGAATTTTATCCTCTCACGGCTTAGATAGGACCTATTAATTTGGCGTTGTTTTAGATTTATGATATAAATTTTTTGTTTCTTCAACAAAAATACAAAATTTTTGCATGCTTCCTTTTGCATGATTCTGAAGATTAGGTCGGACAGACAAACAGGCAGACAAAAATGTTTAATTATGTCGTAGTATCATGCAAATAACCCCCTACATCTGATATAAGGTAGTTATATCAATATTACAGGCAAATATTTTAATTTTATTTTAAAATATATGTTCAATGTTGTAAAGTACACCCCGGCTTCGTCTTTCCGTATCCGATGTTAATATCACACTCCAAGAGGAAGGGGGCCGGCTCAAACCTGAGTGGTATCACGACATCACAGAATACCAGCGTGAAGTAGAGGTTTACCTCTGCGTTTCGCTCGGTGAGTGCAGGTGGCCGGAGGCCCTTTTTACTGGAAAAGAGGCATTCCACCTTAGTCCCCACGGGTGACAACGCATCTGCATTTTGATTCGCAAACGAGGATAGATGTATATGTCTTTGGGCCACAGCTACCACTTACCATCAGGTGGACTGTGTGCTCGTTTGTCACCCTATCCTATAAAAAAAGGTATGCGATATCAACCACAAAGAAGCGACCGATTCAAGGAAAAAGAAAAAATTAATCTGTCCAAGCTAATGTTTTGAACAAAAATATAACTCCTAAATCAAAAATTCATAAAAATTAAAGACAAAATTTCTTTTTTCTACGCAAAAGAATTAGATTCAATCTAATACACTTTATTAGATTGATCTCAATACTCAATATTTGAGTGAGTAACTTTTACTCGTCCTTATTGTATTTCATGGCGTAAAAATAACGAATGAGGTTGTTATGGACCCTGATGGCACGAAAATATATGGAAGGCTTGCCGAGTAACTGGTTAAATACTAATTTTATACTCGATATGACAAATGAAACTTATATCAAGTATTTACTTGATAAGTTTCATTGAAATAAAGAAAGAAATAATTTTATTTGGCATATAAATTATAACAAACAAAAATGAATCAAATAAAACAGTTTTTTAACTTAACAAAAATATAAAAAAGGAATAAAAGAAACGTAATATGCACCAAAATGGTCTCCACTCAGCTTTAAGTCACGAATTGAAGATATACGTAACATTTCCTAACGCTGATCTTCAATGGAGCCAGGAGTATGAGGCAGATGACAAAAAACAACAAGAGAAAAAATATTAACAAAAATATAAAATAAAGGTAAAATAAAATTAACAAATCTGTCAAAATTCCATGTACCAGTGATACACTTATAGTGTAGTAATAACAAAAGGTTGTAAACATACAGGAAAATAAAATAAATTGTATGTGTGTGTGTGTGTGTGTGTGTGTGTGTGTGTGTGTGTGTGTGTGTGCGTGTGTATTTGGGAGAAAGAGAAAGAGAGAGAGAGAGGATGTGCGCATGCGTACATGAGTGAGTGAGTACGTGCGTGCAGTTGTGCGTGCATTTACGGTGCAGCATTGTTCACATTTGAAAATTTTGTGCTTTTATTTTTATTGAAGTACGGAAACAAGCACACAGTGCTCCTGACCATTACTTGATAGTACTCGTGAGTCGATGATGTGTCCTATAGACAGCCGGCGCCAATATACGAAGGTAAACATGAGCGTCCCGTCCTTGAGCTATCATGGCTCTACATAATTTATAGCTATACTAGCGATTCGCCCTAGCTCCGCACGACCGATTTCTGGATATCGACAACACCGCCACCAACAGGGTCCAATTGTGAGTCTAAATCATTCTGGAATCAACTTAATCACATACACAAAATTTCATCAAAATCGGTCCAGCCGCTTATTAGAAGTTTAGTCACATACATACGGAAAATGTAATAATTATATTATGATATTTGTTTTTTTTAAAAGATAAAGGATAATAAACGAGCATACGGTCAGATTAATGGTAGGTAAATTCTGTGGACCATAAGCACCTACGAAATTCCTCAAAACCTGTTACAATGCCGGCTTTTGCTACCCTTTCGGAACGGAAAGCCGCAGTAGTGCAAGCACTGCTACTTGGCACAGGTAATAGTTGAGAGGGTGGCACCAACCCAGATGAACTCTTAGGCAGATAAAGAAATTATCCTTTATTACCACCTTGTTAATACGTGCTGCTAATAAATGTATGGGCTGTTAAGATAGGCGATAAAAAAATGTACACAAAGTTGTATCAAATTCAAATATACGCGTAAAAATATCATTCTCACAGACTAAAGGTTTGCCTTTGTGGCTACGTGCCAACCAAACCAAGATTATACACTCCAGTTAATATTATTTTCGCTTTCTAATATTATATTTCAATTCAATAAAGTCTATCCAACTTGGCGTACGTTCCTGTGTACACTGGAAATAATCACTGTGAAATTAAGGACGCAGAAAATATATCGTAGAATATAAGGATATTCAATAACACTGCGTGATTTACAGTAATATTGTATATATATTTATATTGTGAATTATGTACAATACTAAAGATAGCAAGAATCGGATTTTTCTCTTCTCACGAAGTCCAGACGCAAAAACAGGTCCTTAACTCCTTAAAATACTGAGTACGTTATGTTTGCGGATGAATGAGTGGAATTATTGTCGAAATGCCTGAAGTTACAGAACTTTACGCTCACAGGAGTGTAAAGAGTGAATATGGTATATTTAATAAATTTAATTTATCATCATTACAGCCCTTCACAAGTCCACTGCTGAACATAGGCCTTCCCCAAGGAATGCCACAAAGCACGGTCCTGAGCCACCTGCATCCATCGACTTCCTGCATATCTTACCAGGTCGTCACTCCATCTAGTGGGGGGGACGCCCAACACTTCGCCTGCCGGTACGAGGCTGCCACTCAGGAACCTTTAATTGATTTTACCGTTTTATTTTCAGGAATCTAGACATACGTCAATAATTATTGCCTTGTTTCTTGACCTTACAAAGGCGTTTGATACTGTTTCGATACCTATCCTAATTTCAAAGCTTCAATCTTTAGGAGTAAGAGGAATTCAGTTATCTTTACTCCAAAGTTATTTAAGTAATAGAACTCAATGCGTTAGGATTGGTCCCTATAGCAGTTCTGATCTGCAAATTTTATACGGTGTACCGCAGGGAAGTATTCTCGGCCCTAGTCTGTTTTTAGTATATATAAATGACTTGTGTAACTTCAATCTTTTAAACGGGATGATCTTTTCCTACGTAGATGACACTGTACTTGTGTTTCATTCGAACACTTGGACTGAAACCTATTCCCTTGTTCAAAAAGGGTTTGACATGGTAAAGAAATGGTTAAACGCGCATTCACTCACGTTGAACATAGATAAAACAAAATTAATAGACTTTTCTATTCGAAACACTAAAAATTCAACAACAAACTCATTATAAATCGCTGTTAAGCCTCCCCTTGATATAAGAAATAGTACAGCCAATAATGACTACTGACTATATAAAAAAAGTTACATCTATAATATATCTTGGAATTATAATTGATAATAACCTTACATTTAAAGCTTACATTGAACACCTGTCAAACAGAGTCCGTAAACTTATCTACATTTTGAAACAATTACGACAATCTGCAGATTCAGAAATCATGATGATGGTTTATATAGCATTGTGTCAATCTATTTTATCTTATTGCATATCCACGTGGGGTTGGTGCGGCTAAAAGTAATTTTATACAACTTGAACGGGCACAGAGAGCTGTTTTAAAAGTATGTTGTTTTAAACCGCGTATGTTTCCTACGGACCAACTTTGCGACTATTGCCAAGTACTAACAGTTAGACAAGTATTCATTTTAACCACCGCTCTCAAACAACATGCCTCAATCAAATATATTTCTGAATGGACACGACGTAACCAACTAGTTGCAAAGTCTACTCAAGTTAAAACTGCATTTACTCATAGATTCATCATATTTTTTGGCCCTTATTTATATAATAAATTGCATAAAACCTTATCCCTTTTTTCTCGAAATCAATATGAGTGCAAAACATTATTCTCAAGTGGCTCCTTAAGCAAACCTATACAAAAACAGAAAGTCTTTTAGAGGTTGTCGTGTAATATACACATACACCTACATACATACACACACCCACACACACACACACACACACACCCACACACACACACACACACACACACACACACAAACACACACACACACACACACACACACACACACACACACACACACACACACACTTTTCTAAGTTTTCTTAACCATAACCAATTATTTCAATTAGGTATGACAAATAAAGAAATAGAGTTAAACTTTATGTGTTAATGTTTTAGATATAATAGCATTCCTCGTGGAGACCTGGTGACCTGTAATACGGGTATCTTACCCACCATAGGCACCAGCGATCCACGGGCAAAGTTGTTTTGTACTACTTATATGCTACTTTTAACTCTAAATGTAACTTTGTTTGTGGTGAGAAATAAACGTTATTATTATTATTATTATTATTTAAAGTAAAAATAAATTAATTAATTAACATACTTCAGGAAGCGTGGACCTCACAGATATATATAGATGATAGTCTCTGCACTAAATGATAGAAATGTACATACAGTGAAATCTCGAAAATTTATATTTACTTCAGTACTCCGTTCAGCCGCCTTTGATATTTGGCTCAGGACCGTGCTTTGTGGCATTCTTTGGGGGAGGCCTATGTTCAACAGTGGACTTGTGAAGGGCTGTAATGATGATAATGATAATGTTATCAAAAAAATGCTGCTGCCGATATCCTGGTTTATTTCTTTCTGTCGCCTCTTGTGACACTGCCAATACACGGTTCACCTTCATAATAATTATTATTATTGGTGCAGCGACGCGGTGCGGTTGAGTTATAGGTGGGCGAACGATTAGTTCACTGTATTATTTTATAAGAAAATTTAATTTAATGCGTTGGCTGATACGAAGGGAGATAAAGGATTAGGAAGAAATAATAAAGCAGCTCAAAAGAAGGATGGATAAGCACAGTACCTTGAGAAGAGCGACGTGCGGAGAAGCTCGTGACGACTGCTGCTGCGGACGCGATGAGCTATAATAATACTAATTTTATTCTTAATAGAACAGTTCTGATTTCTTCTCAATATGTAATGTGCACCAAAACCAATTATCAATTCCTTGTTTATAGTAAAAAGGGTGTAGGGTAGCACCCCGGTGTGCACTTAAATTTATTACAAGCTTTTTTACTTAAAACTAATATCCTATTTCTAGGTGCATTATAGTAAGTTATTGCAATTTGTTTTATGTCATACTCTATATTTTTTCTAATTAATGTACATACATACATACATATAATCACGCCTCTTTCCCGTAGGGGTAGGCAGAGACCACTTCTTTCCACTTGCTACGATCCTTACACACTTGTTTCGCTTCGTCCACTTTCATTATTCCCTTCATACATGCTCTACGGATTAGGGTACTCTTGACCTGGCCTTTTTTCAAGACGTCCCTGATTTGGTCTAGAAATGTCCGCCTAGGTCTACCCCTTCCAACACTTTCATTCACACTCGCCTTATACACTTTTTTCGTCAATCGTTCTTCATTCATTCTCTCGACATGACCAAACCATCTCAGCATACCTTTTTCAATTTTTGTCACTACATCTTCTTTCATACTAATGAATGTGGCCAGATAAAATGTGAAATTTAACAGTAAGTTACATTTCTATTCATCAATTTCATTTAACGTCTCAAAAATGTTTTCCCCAGTCTCGTCTCACTGAACTATAGCAGCGATGCAGAGCTGACTTATACAAAGAAGCACAATGCAGGTACTCCTTAAGCTAAAATCTCCATCTTAGGAAACGTACCTTGAAAGTAGGCCGTGCAAATGATATTTTTTATTAAAAGGCTGATTTTCCAATTATCAGATAAAACTTATTTATAGGACAAAAATACAACCTAAACAAGTTAAAAACTCCGTTAATATAAATAAAATAGCTTTTGTTTTTGTAAAATAACAATGACAAAAGGCTTGCGATCTACCTGATTGTAAGTGGC
This sequence comes from Parnassius glacialis, assembly GCA_033319125.1. Taxonomy (NCBI): domain Eukaryota; kingdom Metazoa; phylum Arthropoda; class Insecta; order Lepidoptera; family Papilionidae; genus Parnassius; species Parnassius glacialis. Next base: position 48,252,225 of record JAVANC010000020.1, on the reverse strand, counting down.
AATTGCAATCCGTTAACACCTGCAGCCAACTTCAAGAAATTCATTATGTCACTGTGAGCACAGGCCCTTGCAACACATTACTCATATTATGCACCGTGCCACAATGCTCGGTAGCCGGGTGGTTGGCGACATCAATAAACCAGTGTGGACAAAGGGTTACTGCAGTCAATCATCGTTTTGTTTATTTCGTCATATCTCATTTATTTTTATTGTTGTCGTACACGATGAGATAAATGTATTAAACTGGAATTTACTTTATTATTGAATACAAATATAATTGTATGGTGTTGTCAAGATTAACAGGTAGGTTAACAACGGCGGTATTATTATTTTTAAGTGTTTGTTACTTCATTTATACAAAAAAAAATCATTAGTGTAAACATTATACGTTTGCTTAATGCTCAGTGACAATAAAGTATTTGACAACTATTTTGGGCCAAACAATGGTAATAGAATCTTGCACTTCACGAGTTTTACAAATTATATCGATACAATTAATGAACGCTGATTATTTCACTGAAATGGGTAAAGTTACTTAGTTACTATGTTAAATGTTTACGACACTGACTAAAACTAAACTAAAGTTGTTTAATTGATATTCTGCGCAATGATAATTATTTCATGTAATGAACTGCCATATTTGATAATAGAAGACGAGCTTATGTTGTTATTATTCATAGCAGAAACACGAACTACAATTTCAGAGATTCTAATTTAGAGCCCAGAGAAGTGTATTTTCAAATAGTCATGTCGATGAGGCTTTGCTTGTGGGAGCTAGTCTATTCGGGTTTACCTTTCTTGTTAATGATATCTAGATGTATGGGTAGGTTTTAAGTGCCAAAAAGAAAAAAAATATCGTTTTTTTCTAGGATTAGGGGCCTCATTTAAATAAAAGTACGTTCATGAAGCGGAATTTTATCCTCTCACGGCTTAGATAGGACCTATTAATTTGGCGTTGTTTTAGATTTATGATATAAATTTTTTGTTTCTTCAACAAAAATACAAAATTTTTGCATGCTTCCTTTTGCATGATTCTGAAGATTAGGTCGGACAGACAAACAGGCAGACAAAAATGTTTAATTATGTCGTAGTATCATGCAAATAACCCCCTACATCTGATATAAGGTAGTTATATCAATATTACAGGCAAATATTTTAATTTTATTTTAAAATATATGTTCAATGTTGTAAAGTACACCCCGGCTTCGTCTTTCCGTATCCGATGTTAATATCACACTCCAAGAGGAAGGGGGCCGGCTCAAACCTGAGTGGTATCACGACATCACAGAATACCAGCGTGAAGTAGAGGTTTACCTCTGCGTTTCGCTC